>ML780668.1:286455-304571 GCA_009831015.1 Picea engelmannii | reverse complement strand
AACAAATTAAATACCTTAGTATCTGTGTGAGACATGTGTTTGATAAACCATTCAAAACCTTCAGGTTCACCAACAACAATATAGCAAATAAAATATTTGTTGTTGAGCCTTCATAAAGAGGTTGACGTGACTTCTCGAGTAGAGGATCAACATCATGACCAACATCCTGGTTGTCCTCATCCATTGGAGCAAATGTGTCTTGGATCAATCTATGTATCTCATCTTCCTGATTTGAATCACTAATGTTAGCTCCATCCATATCGTCATTAATAAGTTAATTAGCAGATTCAATATTCTGATCTCAGAGTTCATCTCCATGTAAAGTAGTATTTCTACTAGTGCTTGGCAAATAACTCTCTAGAGGTCGACACTTTGGGGGCATCATTTATATATTTAAAAACATGGAAAAGTTAGCGTGTATAGAAAATATAAAAATCCCAATAAGAAATATTACTAAAATTCATGACATGTTGATTATTACAGAGAATACATTAAATATTGAATCCTCTTACCAAGGGACGATATTCATAACCCCCTTCAGCGTGCCCCTTCTCCCTACAATGTCTTTGGGCTGTTGTTATTAAAAGTCTTCTATTTTTCAAGCCTCTGCAATCATAGCAAGGACAATAACATTTTACATCGCCCCTTGCCTCTAATGCTGCTCTTAACCGAGCAAGCTTCCTGTCATTTTTGTTCATTGTGACAAATCCTTGTCCTGACAAGTAATTGTCTTACATACACCATACCAAACATTAAGTTGTCAATTTTTTATATTTTGGCTACTCCTTTTGATTATGATATGTTTATTTACAGTGACCTACATATTTATAATAAGGTCAACATCTTTATAATAATTAGGTGATCATATGTGTAGAGGATCAACATCATGACGACATAGATAACATCTTTATAATAAGGTCATATGTGTACAAATGCTTTCTTTATATAATAACGACATATATACCTAACATAAGTTTAGGGTTAGTGTTTATGTATCTTATTAGTCCCCGCTAAAGTAGGGAATATAGCAATCAATTACTATCATTTCACCGATCAGGGTTGAGTTTCAAGAGCAATTACATATCTTTATCAATGAAAAGAGAGAGATATTATAGCTACAATTGAAGGGAAAAGGGGATGTGGATTACATAAACCTAGAATATTATGGAATCCACATACCCTTTGCCATAGAATATACTAGCTAGATCCAATTAAAACCAAAGACATGAAATATGGTACTACACATATTATAATATATTATCAAGGAAAAAACAAGCTAAATGCAAATTGGACATTTGAAACAAAAATTACAAGTTAAATGAGTACATCAATAAAAAATAACATACTAACCTTGCAAGTTCAAAATCCGAGCTATGTAGATCGAGAATTGGATTTGTTCAACCGATGGGTGACAGGAAATATAAAAAGCTCAAACAAAATCCAAGAACAATGTTGCAACTATAGAAATTGTGTCTCAAAGTCTCTTAAAGTCACGTATATATAGATAAAATAGTCAACTAGCCGTTAAAACTGACCAATGAGATAGGCAAAATTTTCGTCGCTATTGCCATGAAAGTTCGTCGCTATAGTGACAAAAATCTAGACTAGGTTAAATTAAGATTTTCATGGATATTGCGATGAACGTGCGTGACAATATCGATGAAAATCCTGCCCTGTTTAAAAAAATGATGAAACTAGTGGAAGCGTGGAAAATTTTCGTGGAATAATCCGCCCATATGTAGTAGTGACTATAAAACTTATGCATCGGAAGCATGATAATAATCAACATGAGATACAACTAAATCATTCATTACAACAACATATAAGTCATTCTCAATAACGCAAATTTCATTCACAGAAAGAACACATGTAAATAACTCAATACAAGATAAAACACTTATTTTAAGCAAGAATCATGCAACCAACTTCCATAACGGACGTTCCACCCAACCATAGACTGAATATTCCAAATATCAACAACCAGTCATCCTTGAGCCAAGGTTAACCATCCAAAAAAGATGGTGGTTTCTCACAGTCCACTCACAACTCATACATCTCTCAACCCAACTGATATTCTCCTACAACTATCTTGACTTTTCCACCATCTCTCTTCCGCTTGACCTACCCAATCCAATGAATGCATCATTCATTTATCAAGGTTATCCCAAGGTATGTACCATAAATTTATCAAGGATAACCCAAGGAATGATCCATTCATTTATCAAGGTCTCTCTAGCATGGGAAACCAAGAATCTCTCAGCAGGGAACTCAAGGGAAAATGTTGCTAGGAAAACTATTAGCAAAGCAACAACACACTTGTTGTTTCAGTGAAACTTGCACAAGAGTTCACTCTTTCATCTTGGAAACCAGGTTCTTTATTTCTCTAGTCCCAATTCTCTCCAATTACGCTCCATAATTCACCCTCCATGGTTGCGTCGACTTCCAAATCTATTTTCTTTCCCTCCCTTCTCTCCCCATGCACTAGCTTGTCTAACTGCTCAAACTGTTCAAACTATCATTGATTGTCCAAGGTGATTGTACTCTACCCCCATGTGCCTAATAAATCTGGTATGTGACCACTCAAACCCACCCTTACATTTAATCAATGATTGGATTTGGAAACTCTCAATCAGAAAGATGTGACCACTCACACCCACCCTATTACATGTATTCAATGATTGTCTTTGGGAACACTCAATCATGAATCAAAAGGTTCATGTACAATAACAGATTTAGGAAAATGGGTTAAATCCATAACATGGATAATTCCCCCCTTGGACCCTTCTTGGCCATTATCCTAGAAACTCCCCTCTCTTGTGGATTAATTCAGCCCCCATATCTTTTCCATGTCCCCTTAGCAACTAGCATCACATTTTTATTATTAAACATTGAAATACAGTTCACATATTACATTGCTTGGCCATAGCCACATATTATATCTACATAAGTACTAATTAAACTGGGTATTATAATGGGGATGTTACATTATGAATTGAGATGTATCTTGGATGGTTTGGCACATGTTTAACACATGTTTTGGCACATGTTTGAGGCTTGAATATTGGATATTTTGGCACATGGTTTGATGCATATCTTGGCACATGCTTGATGCATATCTTGGAACATGGTTTGACGCATATCATGGTGATATTGAGCATATGATTTGAGGGATGTTATTGGTGATCTTGGCATAAGATTTATGTGGTTGAACCAGTTTTGATGATGATGATGTATCAATATCAGTGACAGTAATAGTGACACGTTGATGATGATGATGTATCAATATCAATTACAATAATAGTGACATACTGATGATGATGATGATGATGTATCAATATCAATGACAATTATAGTGACACGTTAAGTCTCTTATTTATAAATATGGGATGTTGGGCGATACACATGAAGATTGGTGTCTTCAGATAGCAGGTTGGTTCTTACATTGGAGTTTTGTCTTCCTTTGATTTAGTTCTAAAAAAACTAGGGGGTTGGAGCCTCCTTCTAGTTTGTGCTGGAGAATCTAGGGACTTGGAGCTTCCTTCAGGTTGGAGCCTATAAACTAGGGGGTTGGAGCTAGAGAACTTAGGGATTTGTGGCTTCCTTCAAGTTGGAGCATGTAAATAGGGGTTGTGCCTCCTTCCAGTTGGTGCTAGAGAAGTTTGGAAGTTGGTCCTTCATGTGGATGTAATATTCAAGATATATATTAAGAATAATTCTTTGGTTTCCTTCCATTTGGGTTTCCATGTAAAGCTCTTGTATATTGTGTATCTATGATTATATGTTGATTATCTCTTGAATGTGATCATAAGTGAAAAATATTTGATAACTTAATGTTTACATTTTATGTTTAAAAATGGTAAAATTTTCTCAATATTGATTCACTCACCCTCTCAGTATTGGTGAATATTCCAACACTTAGTATAGTTGATTTTGCTTCCATGTGATATCTAGTCAATAACATTGAATCCCTTATCAAGATTAAACCTTCAAGTTCCTTCATAATATAAACCACCTTTAGAAACAATATACTTCTCCTTCCTTCAAGAGTGTCATAGGCGGTGATCAATTTCTAGAACGTATCTATACCCTTGAGCCAACCAACCTATATTTTCTCCAGTCTATTTTTAGAAGTAAAATCTTGCTTCTACCATGTAATCTCATCCATGCTTGATATTATTTCCACGAAAGTACTCAATACATTTTTATAAAAATGTCCATCATTCTATATGTCATTTTACAAAAATTCCTTAAGGGAACATATCCTTCATGTCATGACACTTGCCTCTATATAAATATCCAAATATTCTAGGATTATACCAAGTATTTTATTTATGTTCCAACCAGATATTTTCTGCACCCATCAATATTTTAGCAACCTTTGCGACCTTGGATCTTTATCCAATCACTCCTTCATGAAATTAATTCAGGATCATTATGTTTGAAGGATCTGCAAATAATTTCCTTGGGCTTAGGGAAATCTAAATATCCATTATCCTTTTCTTCAATTTTTCATTTTCTAGCTCCTATTCAATTATTGAGTGAGCCAATGCTTTTCACGTGACTTGATGAAATATAAGAACCCCTGAGGGCCTCAAACCTTTAACCTCTATATCATAGCTCTACTTTCCTATTACTCTTTGTATTTTATATTGACTCTTTCAATATACAACTTCCTAGACTATTTATCATATTTAGCATGATGTAGAGTCATGGACTCTTGCTAAAAAATAGTTGGTCCCTCCCAGGCCAACTCTTGTGTGATTAGTTTACTCTCATTTATTTACATTGTGAACCATGTGGGAACTTCATAAACCTCATCGAATTACATTTCAACCACATTTACTTCCAAACCCCTAGGATCTTAAGTTTTACCTCCATATATATTTATTTTTCTCTTGGGAATAGGAGTAGCTGTATGGGTTATCTCCAATTGACATAAAGGGGGGTCCCTATCATCTCCATCACCCATGTATTCTTCATTATTATCTCTGTTTGGATAAATATATGCACTATTAATTCCAACATTAAATTATCAACTGGGGCTCATAAAATTCGAGGTGCAAGCACATGAATTGCAGTATTGGAGCCTAGTCTATCCTAATCTAAAGCCGACGATAATATGAAAAAATTGAGCGAAGTAAAACAAATTGCAGGAAATTAACACTAAGGATTTATTACTAGGACATAGAAATAACTTAGTGCTATAAAGGCTTATATCATAGTATTTCATGCACTTAGGGTGATGTTCATGTGATTAATCGTGAGTAGCTTACTTAATTTTGATTTCCTTCAATGATTATTTACTATAGAGGATACACCCTTAAATGAAATAAAAGAAACAAGAAAATGAAAATGAATTTAAGTGACAAGAAATAAACTAACACCTTGGGATGAATCCCATCACGGGGAGTCCATTTCTCATGATTTAGGCCCTTAATTTTCCCTTTGATTATTGAACCTATGTGAAATTAAATTTCAAGGAATCCAAAGGTATGGGAAATAAAATTAAGTGCAAGAATTAAAGTGCAGGAAATTTAAACTATGGAAAATCCAAATTGAAGCAAACTAGCTAAAGGGAAAATTAATCAAACACATAGAAAACAAAACCTGCTTCAAACTATGCAAATGAAATGAAATGTGAATGTAATAACTGAACCTAAAACACACAAAACAAACCCCTCATAATACATACAATGATTTAATTATCCATATGCATTCAACACTATGTTTACACTATATACATTCGAATTGTACACAGGTACCAGAACATGAAGTTGAATTAACATGCACAACAAAAAAGGTACATGAATAGGTGAATTAGCACACACAGTAGCAGAAACCAGATCAGAAAAATTAATTAACAGCAAAAAAAAAGATGTACAGGAACATGAAAACAAAACAGGTACAAGAACAAGAAATCGAAAGAGGTACAAGAATAGAGTACATAATTGAAATATGGGTGCGAGAAATAGAAAAAACCTACCTTGATCTAGGTGGACATCGATGGCCACCCACCTATTCCACTGGCTCGAAAAACAATTTTCCACCTTGCCATTTTTTCAGTAGTTTTTCGGGTTCCAAACTTCTAGGACCATTTTGAGGCCCTAAACGACGTTTTTTTAGGATTTGGGGACAAGATGACTACATGAGGCATATACCTGGGCTAGTAAAAAATTGTTCTTCTCAATTATAACTTTCTAACATGCTATTGTGTGCCTAAAACGAAGATCGTATGGAAAAGTTACGACCCCCGGAAGTTGACGTACTAACTTACCCAAACTGGGCCCACCTGACTTTTGGTGCTTCATCTCCTAGGGTTAGGTTTTTGGATGTCTAGGGTTTTTGAAATTCATGTTTATAGTAAAAGGCCTTCAGAGACTCATTGTAACCATCTTCTTGCGAATGAGCACAACCGTCACATCTCTTCTCAGAGATAAGCCACCACCATTATATCAAGCTTGTTTTCCGCTGCATTTTACAGTTTTAGCTTATTTCTTTATTGAATAGAAAACCAATTTTATTGTATCTCTATTATTTTGTGTTAAGAATCTGTTAATAATTTGTATTCATTTCGTTCTACTCATAAAATCTAGATTAGTGGTATTAGAGTGGTCTGCTCCTTGTCATCTTAATGCATGTCCCCAACGAGGTCAGAGTACAAAGAATTGGGTCTTGAGCTTGTTTCTCTTGGGGGAAAAATCTCTCGCACACCTAAGCGACCTCTCATATCAGGAGAAAATAAATATTATGGGACAAGAGATCCTTTCAAAACATTTCTTGAGGAATCCCTCATGCTACAGAGGAATGAGATGATGGATAGTTTCATGCAAATCCTTTGATGACTACCAATAGGCGATGCATCTTCTTTGAGCGGAGGCGTCGCCCCCTTCAAGGTAAAAATCAACTTTGATATTCCTGTATTTGAAGGTCATATAGATGCAGATGTTGTAGACAAGTAGTGGTTGAATATACTAGAAGGGTATTTTTCTTTTCATAACTTTTCGAATAGAGAAATGATTACTTTTGTGCTCCTCAAAGTTGTTCCCCATGTCAAAGATTGGTGGGAAAATTTCTATGAGCAAAAGGAAACAAAAGAAACCTCATTTTTTACAGTCACGACCACCTGGGAATCCTTCAAGGATGCTATTAAGGAAAAATACTACCCTGTCGAAATTTATGATGACTTGTATACCAAATGGACCACACTACGACAAGAAAGAGACCAAGCGCCAGAGTTCACAAATATATTCCATACCTTGCGCACCAAGATGGGTATCAAAGATTCGAAGTGATGTTTGTTGCTCTGCATAGATACATCTAGACAGAAATCGAATTTCTGGACACCTCATCCTTGGGCATGACCTATAGACATGCCTTCAAAATTTAGTAGAAGCGCAAACAAAAGACGCTACAGTTTGGGCCCGGGAACCCCTCACAACAAAAGCCAGGAAAGGGTGGGCCCAACCCACAGAATAAATGACAGATAAAATATGGATAGTATTAGGAAAACCAATCCAAGATGCAAGCAAAGAAGGACACCGAAAAGACAAAGAAAGATACCAGGAAGTGGTGCGACTTCCATAAGAGCCCTTGGCATAACACTATTGACTGCTACTCAAAGCAGTCACTGGTGGCCGAAGTGAAATCCTCTAAATTAGATGCGGGTTCTAACTTTGATTCAAAACTAGAAAGGGGAAGAAGAATCATTAACATGGAACCCAATGCCACCATTGTTACCACCAAGCTCCAGCCTGGTGAACCAGATGAGCCATGAGAAGGAGAGTGCCTCTTCCCTTCACATATGTGGGTAAAAGGCACCCTACTACACTTCATCATTGACAACAGTAGCCAGAAGAACATCATCTTAATAGAGGTCGTCAAGTGACCAGCCCTGCCAAAAATGTCGCACCCACAACCCTACACCATTGGATTTCTCTGCCAAGGGAGCGATCTTCGCGTCAGCCAATAGGGTCGACTGTCATATGACATCAATCCCTTCAAAGATTAGGTATTGTGTGATGTTTCTCCTCTCGAATTTTTTGATTTTATTTTGGGCCAAAATTATTTATGGAAACTTCATGTTGTATATGAGTCTCTGCCTCATAGTGTTATTATTACTTTGAACAAGAAATTGTACAGGATACTCGAGGCAATCCCACCTAGTGCTATTTCCTTGATCTCTGCCAAGCAATGTAGGAAGGTCATCTCTCAGACAAGGAAGTTTGTCTTCTTCATGATTCACTCTTAGAATGAGCGAAATATCATAGACACGTCCAGGGTCTTTGTGGTCGACCTATCCACACAAAAAAATCAAGTATATAAGGTTGTGGAATAATACTCAAATATATTCTCCTCACCTACCAAGGTACCTCTACACTGTCAGGTCAAGCACCCCATCGATCTGACCCCTGATGCACCACTGCCCAATGGGCTAGTCTATCATCATTCTCTGTTAGAGAATGAGAAGATCAAGCGACAGACCCAAGAACTTATCCACAAGGGGAACATCTGTCCCAACTCATCACCTTGCAGTATCCCAATCATGCTAGTATAGAAGAAAGATGGAACTTGGCGACTCTGCATTGATTACCAGGCTCTAAATAAAATCCCAGTCAGAAACCGGTACCTAATTCCCTGAATCAATGACCTCCTTGATCAACTCACGGGATCCAAATAATTCAGTAAGATTGATCTGAAGTTTGGCTACCACCACGTCCTGATAGAACAAATAGATGTATGGAATACCACCTTCAAGTCA
The DNA here is from genome assembly GCA_009831015.1 of Picea engelmannii. Taxonomy (NCBI): domain Eukaryota; kingdom Viridiplantae; phylum Streptophyta; class Pinopsida; order Pinales; family Pinaceae; genus Picea; species Picea engelmannii. The sequence goes on along the minus strand of ML780668.1, from coordinate 295,813 downwards.
AAGGAAGGCCTTTTTGAATAGTTGGTCATGCCCTTTGATTTGAAAAATGCTCCAACCACTTTCATGAGGATGATGGATGATATCCTACGACCATTCACCAATAATTTTGTAGTGGTGTATCTGGATGACATTCTCATTTACAACAAGACTTGGGTAGAACACTTGCAACATATTCAGTAGGTTTTGCACACCCTGCGACAGCACAAGCTATACACCAACTTGGAAAAATGCTCCTTCAGCATGGAAAAGGTCCATTACCTAGGATACATCATTGATCAACATGGCGTACATATGGATCCAACCAAGATCCAAGTTATCTGTGAATAGCCAGCCCCAACCACACTCACTAAGCTTCAGAGCTTCTTGGGCCTAGCCAATTTCTACCGCAGGTTCATGTTGGGATTCTCCCATATTGCATGGGCCCTCGGCCAAATAAACAGGGGTGGTGGTAAGGTGAAATTTGCATGGGGTCGGTCCCAACAACAAGAGTTCAATGATTTGAAGCAGTGCTTGTGCTCATCCCCAATAATTTCACTACCAGACCTGCAAAAACCCTTTGAGATCAAGACAAATCCTTCAGACTATGCTCTGGGTGCCTTTCTCACTCAGCATGGCCACCCCATGGCCTATCATAGTGAGACACGATTAGATGTTGTCCGTAAGTACCCTACTTACGACAAATAAATGTACTCCATTGTGCAAGCCTGCCGCCAGTGGAGACATTACATTCTTGGGAAGGAGACAATCATCCACACTGATCATAAGCCATTACAGTTCATGCAAACACAAGAAAAATTTCAAAATGACCACCATCAAAAGTGTTCCACATACTTGCAACAATTCCACCTCAACATCAAGTATAAAACAAGAAGCACCAACTATGTCGTTGATTGCCTCAACAGACCGCCAGTTGCAACACTCACCATGGTGCTAGACCCTTGTGACCATGAGACCTTTGGATGGCCCCAACTCTATGAGATAGACCTAGACTTCGCCACCACCTACCAAATGTTGGGTGCAAATGTAGTTGTCGATAATTTCCATATTCAAGATGGGTTGTTGTGTTGTTTGGTCAATATCTGTGTTCCATCAAGCGAGTGAGCGAAGATGATATGGGACGCCCACTACATATGGGTGGTAGGAAACTTCAGTGTCGAAAATACAGTGGCAACGCTACAAAAACATTTCTACTGGACGAAACTTCGACAGGAGGTCAACAAGTATATCAGGTCCTACACTACCTGCGCTATTTCCAAACCGACCACTAAGAAACATAACATGTACACCCCTCTTCCTACTCTTGACATGCCATGGGAATCCATCTCAATGTACTACATGTCGGGCCTCCTATCGACCAAGAGGGGAAATTATTGTGTTTTTATGGTTTTTGATCACTTTTCGAAGATGGCGATTCAGGTTGCCTACAATAAGAGCATCACAATAGATGCCACTGCTAAGCTCTTCTTTGAACGAATCTGGGTACATTTTAGAATACCAAAAACCATTTTCTAATATTGAGACAGTTGATTTCTCAACACATTATGGTCAAGCCTTTGGTCACTGTTGGACACCAAGCTCACCAAATCCACGGCCCTCCACCCCCAGACAGATGGCCAAACCGAGTTCGTAAATCGAAAGATTGTGCATATCCTATGCATGTATAATTCCAATCACCCTCGCACATGGGATGAGAGTATTTCCTATGTCCAACATATCTACAACCAAGCCCTGCATAGCTCAAATAGCCACAACCCCTTTCAGGTGGGGTTGGGACTCCAACCATTGGGTCCCATAGATGTTGCACCTCCCCTTCCAGTCACCTCGGCCGACTCATCTCCTGCTCCAACTAAACCTAACAAAACCACCTGGTTCATTGAGTAGATCCAACACATCCACCAATAGGTTTAGGATATCCTACAAAATTCCAATGACAAGTACAAGTAACACCATGATCAACATCAAGTTCAACATAAGTTTCAAGTGGGTGACAAAGTTTGGTTGCACTAGCAGAAAGAACGCCTTACAAGACCCCATCAAAAGCTTCTCCCACTTTGTTATGGGTCATACACCATCACCAATGTTGTGGGGGATAATGATTTTGAGCTCAACATTCCTCCTTTCCTTAGCCTGCACCCAATGTTCAACATGGATCTCCTTCGGCCTTGTTTCCCACCATTATTGGACACCTCAGAAGTAGAAGAACAACTAACAAAAACAGATTTCAACCCAGACTACATAAAATAGGAATCCAATGATTATATTGTGGACACAAATATCAAGGGCACTCAACAACAAAGGATCCATCTTTATTGAGTCGTCAAAGCAGAGCAGCTCCTGCACCAAGGCAAGTGTCTCACCCAGGGCCAAATTCAGTAGAAATTTCCTCATCTGATGGGGTAACTCAACACAATGGATACCATTGCTTAATAAGGAGGGAGGATTGATCCAGTTGGATATCGTTGGCCACCCACCTATTCCACTGGCTCGAAAAACAGTTTTCCACCTTGGCAGTTTTTCAACAGTTTTTCGAGTTCCAAACTTCCAGGGTCATTTTGAGTCCCTAAACAATGTTTTTTTGGGATTTGGGGCCCAGTTGACTACCAAAGGAACTTACCTGGGCCATTCATAAATTTTTCTTCTTGATTATACCTTTCCAACAAGATATTGTGCCGCTAAAACGAAGATCAAATGAAAAAGTTCTGACCTCGAGAATTTGATGTACTAACTTACCCAAACGGGGCCCACCTGACTTTTGGCGCTTCATCTCCTAGGGTAAGGTTTTTGGATGTCTAGGGTTTTTGACATTCTTGTTTATTGTAAAAGGTCTTCAAAGCCTTATTGTAACCATCTTGTTGCGAATGATCTCAGTCGTCACATCTCTTCTCAGAGATAATCCACCACCATTCTAGCAAGCTTGTTTTTCGCTGCATTTTACAGTTTCAACTTATTTCCTTATTGAATAGAAAACTAGTTTTACTGTATCTCTGTTATTCTTTGTTAAGCATCTGTTAATAATCTGTAATCATTTTGTTCTACTCATAAAATACAGATCATACCCTAAGGCCGATCACATCACCCATAGAAAAGAAAGAAACAAAAGAGATAAAATGTTAAAAACAATGCAAAGGCAACCAAAACAATCTAAAACAACTCATGCAATTAAAAATTCAACCTTAGAAATTACCCTTCAAATGAGTACACCTGATACAAAGGAACAATGATGGAATCAAATACAATGAATGCTTGGAATAGGATCTTACTTACTTGTGTTCTTTAAATTATTGTATGTGTGAATAACATTATCTTTCAAGATCAATCAATCTTTTGAGCAAAAAAAAGTATGTGCAGGAATGGAGTGCGAATATAAGAATGAAGTGCACACATGAATGTCGTATTGGTCAGGAACAATAATATATTTTTCAGAATTAATAACCATGTTCATATATTTGATATGCATCTTGGAAATGATTTAAACCACAATTGATAGTTATGGAAGTTATATTTGTATTCAAGAACACAAGATCCCATATATATTCAAGCCAAAGATGATTAGCAATTATAATGCTAACATGTTGGTCCTAGCTTCATGTAGAAGTAAATCAAGCACACTCACAAGATTAAAAACAATAAAATAACAGAGTAATTGATACATAGGTAAGGTAAATAACATTTAATTGCAAGAATGTTGTTCTTAGAGAAAGAAATGATTAAAAAAAATCACACAAAAAACTACTTCTTGCTACACCAAATCAAGGAAATAAAACACATACAATTCTAGAAATAATATTAAAGAACAAAGAAACGATGCATACCAAATTGAGGGGCCCTACCCAATTGGTTTCATGCTTCTTGAAGAACAAATCAACTGCAAATGATTGTGGAAACACTTCAAAACTTCATTGCATAAAAGAATCTTATTTGAACCAATGTTCCAATTACAAGAGACTTTTGTTGAGCATAATGAAACTAAGGATCCCCTTTTCAATGGATATGAACCAAATCCCAAATCTTAGAAACAAATTTGCTAATTTTTGGAGCAAATCCCCAAACCTGGTTTTTTTAAATCAATTTGGGCAAATCCGAGTTGAAGATCCACCCATAACTCTTAAAGCATTTTGAATTTTGAAAACCTTCCTGTTTTTTCCTCAAGATTCCATAATCGAGACAAAACCCATATCGTAGAATTTTTAGATCTTATACCATCTGCACATAAATCGAAGCGCAAGTTGGCAATTTGAGATGTTTACTAATTTTTCCAGAATCATTCCCTCTAAGATGGAGGTCCACACATGTGATATGGGTGAATTCTAACACACATGTCTTCATGTATACGTCGCTATGGAAAAAATCCATGTCCCCGATTTTACTCTAGAAGCATTCCAAATTTTTGAACTATATCTGGTACCAAATGCCTATAGGATGTTGGTACCAGATGAGGACAGATGACAAATAAAAACTAGTACCGGATGAGTGCAAGCACCGGATGAGAACATGTGAAAAATAAACACTAGTATTGGATGAGAGAAGGTACCTTATGATTGTAGAACCTTCTGGTACCAGATGAGCACACGTGTTGAATGACTGTAGAATCTTCTAGTACCAGATGACTTGGAGTGTGAGTACCAGATGACCTTGAGTGTCGTCTTAGAACCATTTATTAATATGATTTCCAAAACAAGGCTATTAGATGGAATAAATCACATAGATAACTATTCTAACTATCAATAAACCGTAAAAATCATGGGTTAAACATTTATTACGTCATGTACACCAAGAGATAGCCAAATGAGTGTATCATTGAGAAAAATGAATGGATTACTCATATTTTTAGGCAATACATTCAATATAGGTCTCAAAAGTAAGGTTTCTGTGGATGTCAAAAATGAGACCCAACATTTTGCCCATGCCTTATCCATTGCATGTCCTCATGCAACAATGATCTTCAAAATTTCAAAATCCCAATTGAATGGTCTCACCATCATAATTTTGTGCAAAGGCCTTGGGACATTTCATCATGGTTCCCTCGAAATGTTTCTAGAAAGGGTACCCATCCATCCCTTTAAAAATTTTCTTTGCATATAATATATTCCTTCGTCTCTCGAAACACCATAAACACAAGTTCATGGAGATCAACTCCCATACCTGTCTTGAAAGAAATTCTTAATTTTAACGCAATGAACGAGAGTTTATATGAGAGGAGGGTTTGGTACTGGAACAGAGTAACAGATCTGAGAAGAGTAACAAACCCAAGTAGCAAAGGTGGTATAATGAAAAAAGTTTGTTAATGATATAAGGGTTATAATGACACTCATCTTAATGGACACACCATTCAAAGGAGCGTCTTTTGTAATAATGTTCAATTATGGTTATGATGTCAACATGGTAGTAAGAAATGACATGCTTGGATATGTGGAGTCATGAGTAATATATTAGAGTCATTAGTGATTTGAAATTAAGTCTTATCCAATCTTTTTTGGAAAATAATTAGGAGAAAGGGTCGAATGTGACTCTAGTATTTGGCCAAGAAATTTCACAAATGACTTTTAACTCATAGGTCTTTTAGCTATATTGCCTTTAAAATAAAAGTGATATAGTTATAGTCTAGACCCAATTTGAAGAAAGGAACACATAAAAGAATACATCCCAACATGAGTAACACGTCTCTTATCCAAGTGTATAGAGATATAGCTCTTGTTTCTTAGGTAGGGTGAATTACACATACTAGAAGGTTCTTAAGAACATCATCCAAGAGATATAAATATCATCTCCTAGATTTGATTTGATAATGATTGCTTCAGAATGAGACCCAACAGTTTTTCATTTAATTTTAGGGGTGCCTATTTATTTTTTTCAACTCTCTTTACCCGACATAGCTCCGTTGCCAGCATGCATGTTCAGTACCCCGACAGGTTTACCTTAGTATCATACAAGCATGGCCCTATGGCCACCAGGCATGTTCATTACCCCGACGATTTTACTTGCACTTACTTCCTGATACTTCATTGTATTATACTACTCAAAATATTTAGAATGATGTATATTGTTTGTTGGATGTAGACCTAGTCAGGGGAAAAGGTTAGTTTTGGGAAAAGAAGCATGAAAGGAAGAAAGGATGGCTGGAAGGAAAACCAGCACATGTGAGGCAAGCATGCGAGAAATGTATGGAAGGAATACCTAACGATAATAGGGTTAGGGTTTTTGCAATCTATTGTAATGGCTTATGAGCCAAGAATATAAATAGGTAGTACTTAGAGAGAGAGGGCATAAAGAGGACGAGAGAAAAGAACATATGCCAGAGAGTTGTAAGAAATGTACTTCTCATTAAGCTGGTGATCTAGGGAAGAACTGAGAGACTTGATACCAAGGGTTAGATCGCAGACTGAGGAGCCTGGTGCAATCTAGTCATTCTCACAGGGATAGAGGAGCTTGTTGAAGAGTGTAAGATGTAAGATTGTAAACATGTGCGGCGTGACATATTACTGAACCATAATAAAGATCTTGAGAGAGAAATATTTATGGACATATCCTAGGATGGGGTGAACCAGGGTAACACCCATGTTATGTGAATGAATGTATATGTATTTATTGTTGATAAGTGGTGAAAGTTAGATAAATGAATTTATTAGTTAGATCTAGTATTTCACATGCATGAGTGGAATGAATGTTATAATCAGATGTTAGAATAAATAACTAAATATTAAAATATATAACCATAGATCTCCACTCAGTCCCAGGTTGCAAACACTTGAGTATTGCAGCCACCCATAGAGCTATCTCGGGTGAGACTGCATAGTTCACTCTATGCGCTATGTTTCCTTCTGGTCTACCAGAGGGGATGATAGTTTTAGAGGGTTTTTGTTGGGATATTTCTAAGTATGAACCTAGTTCAATTGATGACAGTAAGGTCGAATCAGATTAATTGAATAATATAGTAGAAGAGTAAAATCCAACAAATGGTTCTGTTGTCGGTTGGTTGAAACATGATGGGATTGAGTATATGATATGTGTAGAAGACATGTCAAAAGAATTCCATATCAAGACGTTGAGAGAATGAGAATATAAAAGGGGATGTTGAGACCATGGAATCTAATGAAGGAAGAGATAGAGAGCTGTTTGAAAACAAAGGAGTTGGAGTTTGCGTAGAAAGATAACAGAAACCCGGAGTTGACACTGCGCAAATATCTAGACAAGTACGTATTCAATGACTTGCATGAATTATTTTTCTATGATTTCCCACATTTATTTCACGAGTGGATAAAAAGTTTGAAAGAAAACCATCCTACAAATCAACTCAGATAACAAGAGTGGAATCCTGTAGAGATCGCGCAATTACAAAAGGTTGATAATAAATTTACGCGTGTAGTAGATTTCTGGTTAGACAACATTGTTGCAAGATTCATCATAGAATTTGCAATAGATACAACTAAGTCTTACATCACAACAGAGAAATAGTTCTTGAAGGGACCTTGAGGTAGGTATATAAAATCGTTATATACTTCTATTAAGATATTATTATATAGAAAAGGTGTAATGACAATGGCGTCATACAACTAAACTTCTCTGCGTGCATGGGAGAATGGGGGAAGCACTGAAAGGAGAAGGAGAAATGGACGGAGAAATGGATAAAGGAAAGAAGGAGGAGGCTTTGGACCCAATTATGATAGACGAAGACCAAATAAAGAAGATCATGGAAATAGCTGGAAGAATGCACAATGGAGTACTCTACCAATATAAGATGAACACCAAGAAGAGATTCGTAGCCACAAGGGAGGGCTTGGAAAGTGATGAAGAAGAGGTAGAGGATCTCTGGGTTGTGGATCATATTGAGGAAATCTTGCGTGTGACATATGAGAGGAAGATGAGAGGTTCGAGAGTGGGAATAAAAGGAATCGGTCCTATCCATATCAGTGTCAGTGTTGAACCCATAAACCCATGTGAGACTAATACAACAATAAGAACACCACCATTTAGACAACCAAATTTTGGGAGAAGGAAGAAAGCAGGAAGTACATATACATAAGGAACAACAACTGGGGGAGCCAGTTCAGGAAGCATTATTCAAGTATCTACACCATGCATAGGTAGTAGTTCAACCTTCATGATGGCAGGACATGATCCCACCATCAGGTTACCATAATTCAAAGGAGAGGCGTCAGAGGATCCTGAGAAGCACTTTTTTATTTGTGAAAAGATCTGGGAAGAAAAATAGATCATAGATGAGGACACTAAACTTGCGTAGTTAGCTATCATGCTAAGAGATCGTGCACTGGATTGGTACATGAGTTTAGCAGTAAATAGTCCACCAAGGACAACCAAAATGATTGGAGATATCAAAAATATATTGATAAATGAATTCTAGAAGTTCATAGGATCAATATATGAATGAGATGATAGATATTAGACAGAAACCAAGAGAATTTGTATGGAAAATTGACCAGATATTCAAACAGTTGAAGGGAAAGCTAAAGTATGTCATGACAGATATGCAACATAGGAATATGTTTGTCAATTCATTGCTACCACACTTGAAATACCCATTGCGACAATAGAAGTTTCAAACCTAGGTAGAGGCTCTACAGGAATCCCTACAACTAGAAGAGAACCAATATCAAAAGACATATCAAGACATAGAAGAGTTGAAGGAAGATTTGAAGAACTTAACATTGCAGCTAAACCAGAACAAAGGTAAGGACACAAGAGAAGCCTTTCGGTGTACCACATGTAGGAGAGAAGGACACCATAAGAATGAATGTCTACCATTCACACAGTACATGGCAGAAGGAATGCCAAACCCATTGCCAATAAGAGGACTATGGTGTGAGATTTGTAAGAAACAGGGGCATGATCCATATCACTTCCCAATGATGCAGAAGTACCAGACAACACCAATAGTTCATATTGCAACTTTTGCAAGTCAGTAGGCCATGATGACAAGGACTATAGGACCATGGACATGATGAGGGAAACAACATTAGATGCTTATAGGGTGCAGGCAAAAATCATGACCGAGCAAGCCACACAATAGTTTAACCAAGTACCAACCTCGTATAACATTTCGGAATAACAGTATAACACTATGCAGAAACAATATAACATTGCACAGCCACAATATAATACCACACAACCACACTATAATCGTGCGCAATAGAACTAGGCACCTCAGTACAATACACCATGAGGAGATAGAGTTGGATACATAGATGGAGGAAGAGTGTTAAGGTCCTAACCCGCACATAGGTAGATTAATGTATTCGGATGTAATAAAGGTCAATATTAATAAGACCTTTCAATAAAATAGAATAAGGCGGATGTAAGAAGACCTAATAGAAGCTTCCGCTTCTAGAAGGATCTTCCTCTA
>ML780668.1:244559-281117 GCA_009831015.1 Picea engelmannii | reverse complement strand
CTGAATCAAGTGCTATTTCTGTTCAAGTGCTATTTCTGTTGCTATTTCGTATATCATTTCTGTGTATCGTGAAGATTATGCTGGATATTTCACTGTTATTCTGTTATTTCTAGCATTTCGTTTCTGTTCTGCATATTTTATATATCTGGTATCTTGCAAAGAGGAAGAGGAGGATTTGGAAGAAGCAGAGGACTAGTGGTATGCCACAACTATCAAAAACAAAGACACTATGCAAGAGAATGTCCACTTCCACCTGCGACATGTATGTATTGTTGCACATCATATCATGACACAGAATAATGCCCTACAATATTGGGGAATATTCAGGAAAAGAGAAATCAAAACAATCAAAATGTTCAGTGGATTTCGACAGAAGGAAGAAAAATCAACATAGTTACGCGAGGAGGAGCTAATATAGGAAATGACGTAGTAAGACAAGATCCAGCACAACACCAATGGGTGAAGAATAATGTCGAACCAAAGAAGCAATTTGATGCACAGAAATAAAAGGAGATATTAAATCAGGCTAGACAAGAATTCATGAAGCCAGACAGTGCATCAAAATCAACTGTGCAACATTATAAGGAGGTACCAACGTACGAGATGCCTCCATTGGTGGATCACACCAAAGGAGCGCAACCCCTGGGACAAGTGAGTACGATTAATGTTTATTTGGAATCCTATTTTAAACTACTAAATGATCCATCATCTATTAAAATGTTACACAATATGCTCAAAATATGTAGCATAGAGGTAGAATGAAATCTAGAATAGAAAACAATTAATCATCTGCATACAAGGAGGAGAACAAGCAGAGAATTCAGACTGAATGTTAACATTGGAGATTTCAACATGGGAGATATTATATTGGATTTAGGATCCGAAGTAAATGTATTACCCTTGAAGACATGGAAATGTATGGGAGACCCCACATTAAGATATTCACTTATTTAGCTGAAACTAGCAAACCAACACAGATTTCTACCAATTGGAATACTAAAGGGGGTGAAAATAGATATATATGGAGTGCACACTAAATCCGATTTCTAATTAATAGAGATAGTGGATGGCACAACACCTGATTCATCATTTCTTGGATTGGATTGGTGTTGTAGGAAAATTCCCCTACGGATAGGTGAATTCCCTCTTGGATCTTAGACCCCTATGACCAAGACAGAAAAGTTCTAACTTTGATCACTGACATTCCTTTAAACATAGATAAACTATTCAATAGAGAAGAGGAATAGAGTATGAGTACCTTTTTATGACATTTTTCCTCGCTCAGTCCATGTTGAGCCTTGATCCCTAATCCTTTCAACGAGTCCTGCAATCCGATAGACAACGAAGACAAAACATACTTCCTATTCTACCAATATTAGTTTAAAACTATATTTATCCAAAACACAAGCTCATGCAAATGTACACAATCTTGAAGGAAACAGGCCAAGCACACATATATTTATGAGAACTCAAAATAGATACTTACAAACCATATATGAAGTTGCAGCAGCCTCTCCAGGTCCTCCTCGTCCAACCCTTTCACAAAGCTCCCAAATCATATGCTTGATATCCTAAAGTCTCCACTTCTCATGAGATTATAAGTTCGGTATCTCTAAACTATTTCATGCCTTACTCCTCCATGGAAAACCCTCATTATATAGGATTTGGAGTCTTAACCACCATGGAGAGGATATCTCATTAGATCCACTAAAAATTGGATCTCTAAGATATTTAAGGAGAACATATTTCTTAAGGATTTTAGGGAGGAAAAATCTCTCAAGGATTTTAAGGAGGAAATATTTCAACACTCCATGAGATCCTCCACCTTCCATAAAAATTAGGAAACCAAATGTGAGGTGGATTCTTACACTTAATTAATTTATTTTTCATGAATATTAATAATAATTCATGTGCACTTGGTATTTTGGCCTTGATGTAATATATCCCTCCTCCACATTGACTAGGGATTGTGACATAGGTTATTCCATGGTGTCGAGTTGTATGAGACACTTGTATGACACTTACGACACTTAGGGAGAGGTACCTAGGTGTGAAAATTTCATGTGTAACAGAATGCCCCCTAAAGTGTGAGTTCAAAAGAGAGAATGATGGCCGAAACACTTTACAAATATTTAATGCAAGGGTGTGGAGTTGGAGAACCTGGAAGAAGATGCAAAAAACCATCAAACAATATTAATATATGTTCCATTTCTGAGGCAGACATACCTATGCTCGGAATATGAGATGACTCAAAGAACGTTCACTGACGAATACATTGCAGATCCATGAAAAATATTAACTAAGGATATGCCCACCAAAGATACAATGTGGATCCATACCTCCATCACATGAATTGATCATAACCACAGAAAATACCCAATGGAGCTATGAGATGATAAAACATAGCCACAGACCAATACAATGTGGATCTATGTGACAGTATATATATCAGCATGCTCGAATGATCTCCTTCGCAGCCTGGGCAAAGAAGTTTAACAGAGTGAATGCTCAACCTAGGATCTTCGTTCCAATCTCGATGTTGTACGAATCTAGCCATGTGAATAGATGTTTTGATGTCGAACATGGTAGAAGCCACTTGATTACCGATCATTGAGGTAAACCATTAACAAGTGCGAGTGAAATCACCAGTGATGTTAATGACTCCCAAGGTACCCTAGTATAATCTAATGAATGTGAATAGATGAGTTTAATTCGAACATTCGTGGAATCATCTGATCAGAGGTCAATGATGTAAACCCACTATCAGAAGCGAGGAGGCCTGCCATTGAGGCATGCAGGTCCCAAGGTACTAACAGGTTTCTAATTCTAATTCTTGGTTGAGGTGTTGAAGTTGTCAGGAAAAGACTCGTCGAAAGAGGGCCTTGATGTATCCCCCATCAAAAAAATTAAACTGACATAGAGATGTAAGATGGTGAATCAAATGAGTATTGACTGACATGGGTAATGGAAATTGGTAATACTGCAGATGAATGGTTTGAAGTGAAACTTCCCTTGAACATGATGAGGTATGACAACTGACTTGGAAACATTGACTTGACGAGTACCAAAATGTAATGTGATGACAATAAGAACACTCTTCGACTGGATGAAAAATTATGGTGACACACGGAATTGGTATGACTCAGAGATAAGAAGATTACCCAATTGTAAGATGAGACACAAACAAGTGCCATGTTCAAGGGTGAAAAAATCTACCATAAAGGATTCTCAAAAACTTGACCCACTTCCTTCAATTCCCCCCCCCCCCACCTAGATAGATGAGTACCTCTTCGAGGAGGGTAACACATGCTTGATATAACTCACCTTCGGTAAGTCCCTCTTCCTTTGTTTAACAAACTGGAAGAAGTAAGGGTTCATCCCATATGGGTCCTTCAATGTGTAATTTTAACGAGTCCAAAGAAGGAAAACTCAGTGGTTTTTCATGTTTAGAGAGTTTGAAAAGAACTTAAAGGAGACTCCAAGGTTGTCCTTTTTCATAATTTTAGTCTCACGAGGCCGAAAAAGAGATAAACTACCACTCGAAATATGCCCTTTCAAACCTTTTAACGAGCGTGAAAGGAAGCAATATCACTCAAAAGATGCCCTTTCAAACCTTTTAACAAGTGTGAAAGGAAGAAAGATCACTCGAAATATGCCCTTTCAAACCTTTTAATGAGTATGAAAGGAAGCAATATCACTCAACAATATTTTAATGTTTAGAGACTCTAAAAAGAGCTTAAAGGAGACTCCAGGGGGTTCCTTTTTCATATAACCTTTACGAGTTCTAAAAAGTGATAAAGGTCTACTCGATTACATTCTCATGTATTTTCGAGAATGAGAAAGAACAAAGACTAAGCTCAGTATTCGTTTCATTTTCTCAAAAGCTTGAAACAAAATTAAACTATGCTTGTAAATTCCCAAGATAATTTCCAAACATTGGGATACCCATGGATGGTTGGTACTCTGCCCCCAACTTGAAAATATAGCGGCTTAACTCCAGAATGATAATCAAAGGCTGGAGACATGCCCCCCCAAGCTTCAATTCATTCATCGACTTTGAGGTTATCACCAATTTCTGTACTAGATGGAGAAAAATGATACGGGTGGATGAAATGAAGGTTCAAATACGAGACCTAACGAAAGACTCGACTCAACAACTACGAGATATAGCTAAAGACTCGAATTGATGGGGGAGGTGATTGTTTCATTTTTTAATGAGCTTGACACAAGAAAAGAAACTATGTTTAGGACCTCGGTTTCATTTTTTAACGAGCTTGCCATAGAGAAGGAAAACTATACTCATGGATTCTATTTCATTTTTTAACGATCTTTCCACAGAGAAGAAAAACTATTCTCATTACCTTCTTGATCATGGATTCCAAGAGGATAATGGTCTGGAAGGAATACATGTCAAGGGACAAACATCAATCATGGCTTCTAAGAGATCTTCACTAGATGGAAGAGAAGCACTCTAGAGATAGGGATATATGGCTCTAATAGCCCTATCAAAGAGATCACCATGTCAACTACCATATCTAAGTCATAAAAGGCTAATATTATAGTGAAAGGCTCATATTCATCGGCAGCTGAAGGCATGGGAGATAATGCCACACAATTGACCTGTGGCAGGGGCGATACCATCTGCATATAAGAACCATTTAGGGAGGTCATTGGGTTGGTAATCAAGTCAGGACCAATGAATGAAAGATGATCAATAGCCACAATTCTTCCATTGTGAGGGAAATATATCACACGAAAAAGAGTGTACACAATATCTTTCATGGCATAGACATAGTCTCGCCCAAGGAGTAAATCAAAATACAAGGGATCATGGACTACCATAACATCAATACAGACAGTTTTCCCTCCCAAAGTTATGAGAAACTGAGGAAGGAATCCTAAAGGGTGACTGGTTCTTCTTTTAAAACCTAATAGATTCTGCGTAATTGGTACAAGCTGAGGATAACCGAAAGATTTCCAAGAAATAGAGGATAAAATAATAACAGACACACCTTCATCTATCAGTGTCTAAGGAACGTCCCGACCACAAATATGTATTGTAATCTTGAAAGGAACGTGAGAGGGAAGACGAGGTCCAATTAGCGCACCCCAATAAAAATGGATGGCCTCATTACTTGGAGGGGGTTTCGCAGGAGAAGTAGGAATTCCCCCCAACATGGTAGATTCTATATCAATGAGAAAAACATCGGAAGTATTGATTTTTCTCTCTAGAGGGAGAGTGGTATTGACCAATGATGGGATTAGATCAACCACTTGGGTTTTATTCTCCAAGGGGAGAATGGGGTCAATGGATGGTGTAACTAGAGCAACCACTTTGGCACTCTTCAGAGGAGGAGTGGGATTGATCGATGATGTAACCGAATCAACCACTTCGGGTTCACTCTTTATATGAAGAGTGGGGTTGACCGATGGTGGAACTGGATCAACTACTTTGGGTTCACTCTTTAGTTGAAGAGTAGGGTTGACCGATTACGAAACTGGATTAACTACTTTGGTTAGTGGTTCAACCAAGGATGAAACCAGATTTACCACCTGATCAACTAGACTAACAGGGGATGGAATCGGATTAACCATTTGATAAACCAGACTGACTGAGGATGGAACCGGATTGACCAGTCCATCAACTGATGATGGGCTGGGAGAAATATTATGATAACCATTTGGAAGTTGAATCTTTTTAAAAAGAGAAGAAGCCTTGTCCATATGAGGAAAAAGGTGAGAGTAATGATCACCTTCACATAACATGAAAGGAAACTTGACAGTTGTCTTCTTCTTACCAACCTTAACATCACTAGTTGACATGGTGTCACTAGTATGTCTAGCAGGGGCTGATGACGTGGAATAACACATTTCTAAGACCTTGGGAAGACCAGGGAAATCCCTCAGAAAGTGGTCACCCTTACAAATATTGCAAGGGAATTTGTCTTTCAAATTATTCATTGTAGTTGTATCAACCTCATCAATGCTCCCAGTACTATTAATAGTATATGGTTGCTTGGATCCAACATCTGATGTAGTTGGAGGTTTGGTCCCTTTCTGGTTCTTCTTCTTATCAACCTAGCTACATGTTTTAGAGCTTTCAATAGGCATAGAAGGAGAAAGGGAAGGAGACTTTATGGGTGAAGAAGGAGAAAGGTCGACATGAGGTTGATGTGTGGGTGGGGTGCTTACATCTGAAGCACTTACGACATTTGATATTACCGGAGTGGAAAACAACCATACTGGTAACCCAATTGTGAGACCTGGAAGGCTCAAAGTAGAAATGTAAGGAGGACCAACATTTCTATAAGAAGGAAAAACAAAAGGTTCCCCCAGAGCAGGGGTTTCTACATTGGTAGTTTCGGGAACTAACGCCATTAAACAACACACTCTAAAAATCTAGGAAGAAAGAAAAAAAAAAATCTAGAGTCTTCTAGGGAAAATAAACAACACACGCTAAAAATCTAGGAAGAAAGCAAACAAACAAAGCCTTCTCACAATGAACGCACTAGTTGGTGATGAAATCAAATGTCGCGGGAAAAATATAAGAAGGGGCTAAGATAGAGTGGGTGGAAAAGTGACATTGATGACTTGCTTAACGGACTTACACCCTAGTGCAAGCTCCCACACATAATTGTGGGTATACCCTCCAAGGAGACCGAGTGAGTTTGGCCAATGTTGATTCTAGGTACCGTGAAGACTTTCCCCTCCATAGTCACCTCGTGTAAGGACCCTAAAGAGATAGGCTACTAAGGTTACCAACTACAACAATGATGCATGAGGAAACAATCGACAGTCCGATCCACGCACAAAGGTAGGGTATCTATCCAAAAATAAACTTGAGAGGATCCCACACATAATCATGGGTATACGCTCAACTGACCTCCAATAATATGTGCAATGTCTACACTAAGACCAACAAAGAAGGGTGACTAACTCTGTCGGCCCTAATGCGACCTCATGCTTGACCCTTGTGTTAGAAGGGCTTCCCAAGACAAAATGTAGCAAGTGGATTTCACTGTGACCTAAATCAAGATTCTATGTTTGTTTATAGCTTTGGAAAGTTATCTTTCACACCTATTCCAAATCCCTACACCCTAAGATAATGTAGGTTTTCTACCAGAAAATATAAAAATTTCCAATAAATTTTAGTTTAGCGCTTGATTTTTAAGGCTGTTTTTTTACTCAAGAGGAAAATGGCGTGGAATAAATGATGTTTTGACCGAATCTCAACAATGAAAAGAAATGAGAATGAAAATATTTCACTTTGATGAAAGATAAATTACGAGAAGGTGAAAACATTTATCATTCCCAGATGCGCAATGTCTCGAAATGCCAAAAACCATGCAATTTCGCTACTTCAAATGAAATCTAGTTTCACTACCCAAAAGAAAGAATGCATCTTTATTATTTGTTTTATTATAATGTATAAATAAATTAAATTCAAATCCTTTAATGCTACACTACTTTCAATTAAAAGAAGAGTCAGACGCATATGCAACAGACACGAAGAAAAAAGTCTACAAACAAAGCATGCACTCAAGGTAGTGAGGTATGAAAGAAACAAGTAGAAACTTGTCCTAACAAGAACTCAATTAAATATTTGAAAAACAACAATCATTAAAGGAGTACAAGAAAATCCAGAGAAGAATCCAGGAAAAGACAGGGAGAGAGGAATCACTCAAACTGTCCCGACAAAACAAGCAGCTAGAAAGGGAAATTTCACATTTCTGAAAAGGTTTCAAGATCCAATAAAGACAATAGGGAGTGATAAGAACCAAATATCAACATAAATATCTTCACAAACCAACATATAGATTCAGGGTAAATACTTCCACAAAATAGGCTAAACAAATTTGAGTAGAAGAAGGGAAAAATCCTCCAAGAAAGAGACTAGCGCTCCTTGTCTCAAGGGCACGGAGCATTGCAACGCTCTGTAAAGAAATACAAGAGAGTGCTAGTGCTTTGGATTTAATGGCATGGGAGCGCTGGTGTATGATATTTAAATAATTTTAACCCTGAAACCAAGCAACACAGGAAAACTTTGAAGATCAATGTGTGTAGGATGAATTCAAAACCAACAACACATATAAAAACCAGAAAAACACAGTGAATAGGATCTAAAGGTGAGAAAAGACTAGAACAAGACCACAGAAGGAAACCAAAACTGAAAGCTTCGTTTCCCAGTGGAGTCACCAATTTTTGTTGTAGGAAACTTCCCCTGCAGACAGGTGAATTCCCTCTTGGATCTTAAACCCTTATGACCAAGACAGAAAAGTGCTAACTTTGATCATTGAAATTCCTTTAAACATAGCTAAATTATTCAATAAATAATATTAAGAGAGTATGAGTACCTTTTTATGACATTTTTCCTCTCTTATTCCAATTTCAGCCTTGATCCCCAAGCATTTCAACGAGTCCTACAATCCAATAGACAACGAAGACAAAACATACTTCCTATTCTACCAAGATTAGTTTAAAACTAGATTTATCCAAAAGAAAATCTCATGCAAATGTACACAATCTTGAAGTAAATAGCCCAAGCACATATATATTTATGAGAACTCAAAAGAGATACTTACAAACCGTAGATGAAGTCGCAACAACCTCTCCAAGTCCTCTTCGTCCAGCCCTTGCAGAAAGCTCCCAAACCATATGTTTGATATCCTAAAGTCTCCACTTCTCATGAGATCATAAGTTTGGTATCTCTAAACGCTTTCATGCCTTACTCTTCCATGGAAAGATCTCATTATATAGTATTTGGAGGCTTAACCACCATGGAGAGGATCTCTCATCAAATCCACTATAAAAGGGATCTCTAAGATATTTAAGGAGAAAATATTTCTTAAGGATTTTAGGGAGGAAATATCTCTCAAGTATTTTAAGGAGGAAATTTTTCAACAATCCATGAGATCCTCCACCTTCCCTAAAAAATAGGAAACCAAATGTGAGGTGGATTCTCACACTTAATTCATATATTTTTCACGAATATTAATAATAATTTATGTGCACTTGGTATTTTGGTATTCATGTAATATATCTCTCCTCCACATTAATTAGGGATTGTGACATAGGATATTCCATGGTGTCAAGGTGTATGAGACACTTGTAGGACACTTACGACACTTAGGGAAAGGTATCTAAGTGTCCAAATTTCATGTGTAACAATTGGGAATTTGACAATCAGGCCATAATCAAATTAAAGATGAGGAATATGACATTTGAATTAGGAGAATACAGAGTCATTGCTCCATTGGATCCATTAGAAGGCGAAAGGTTTGTAGAACCTACTTTCTTAGACCTAGAGGAAATTAACCAGTTGTACAAAACAACCACGCGAGAAGAAGATTATGTGAACCCAACTGTAGATGGGGTACTCAATTGGATAAGTATCACATCATGCGCATTAGACTCAGATACAAGATTAGAGAACTGGTAGTAGAGGTTACATGAAGTCTCCACAAGAATATGCACAAGAATAGACCGCACAGTAGGATGGGCAGGTACGAAGATAAGGGAACCTCCCAACTTCCATGGGGTGAATGACCTAGAAGCATTCTTAAAATGATATGAAGATGAAGTGTTATAAAATCAAAGGCTCTTAGCTCTGGATATATCACTCAAGGAAACACCTTCCAGATGGTGGGGTGCACACAAAGAAACAACCACATACTGGTACCAATGTCAGTAGTTACTATGCATTAGATTTGGTGCCGAACAGGGAATCAACCAATTGCAGAAATATAACGGATAGGGGGCACCAGTAGAACACTTGGATAAGTGTATAATTCTATGGAGGATCACACCACCATAGGAATGGCCTCATCATTTCGTTCACACATTAGAAGGGATTCCAGAAAACTAGTATACAGACCAAGAATTGCGCAGAGGAACTAAAAAATGGACAGTATTACATAATAATTTTACAGTCACTTTCTCATTTGAACATGAGAAACCCAAAATAGACTCAACACTTAAACAAATCATAGGGTTTATATTCATTAAAGAACCAGAATTTGAACTCATGATAGAATAGAAACAACGGCACAGACAGACGGTAAAAGAACTACTATCAAGATACCATGTGCAGGAAGAAGCACCAAATGAAGATGACCCATGAAACATTCAGATTGTGGAAGTTGAAGGTGAAAGAGAAGTGGAAGGTCCACCTGTGGAATCATAAGTATTTGTTGTGTCGATCAAGGTGAATAAATTCAACATTGGGACAATTGAGAATCCCAAAATGGCCTGCATTGGAGATTATTGGGATGAGAAAACAGTGGAAAGCATAATAGAGTTACTGTGCGAGTAAAATGACCTCTTCCCAACAATGTTCACAGAAATGAAATTCATAGAATGAGATCTAGGTGAAATTAAGATACCTCTCATATCTGAGGCAAGACTGATAAGACAGATGTCAATGATTGCAACCACGTGAGACATTCTCCAGAACACAAATCTAAGAGAGAGCCCCTGAGAGGGGTGTGTGGTTCCAATATGACACTGAGTTGGAACATAGAAATGGAATTATCCTTACAAAGAGTTGACAATAACTCGATATGATTCTCCTTTGTAACGCAGTGAGAAAGGAGATCTATAGAGTTGGGCATGCATGTGGTTGAGCACCAGGTGAATGTGTGAAATCCCAAATTGTTGGGTGCATCTCCATGAGACAAGAGATGAATATGATGTATTAGCCTTCTCTAAGTAGATATTTGATGAGAAACTCCATATGACTCTCCTATGTAATGCAGTGGGAAAGAAGATCTGTTGAGTGGACGTGCCTGTGGACGGGCACAGGTGAACGTGATCTTAGTGGTTGAGAACTAGTGAAGAAGTGGTTCTTATGTGTAATGCAGTGAGCCATATATATGGACATCCCTATGGATGTGCCCCTAGTGGATGATAACTAGTGGGTGTATAATATCCCTTTCTATATTGTTCAAGAGTCAAACCTACGTGTAACCCTAATTGTAATGTAAAGGGTACAAGTCAGCCCCACCTTAATGTAAATGATAATTAATGTAAAAGATAATTAATTTGGTTAATATTAATTATATTATGAGATAGAGAGGTTGACCATGTTGTTCCAATAGACACTTATGTTGATAAGTCAAGTCTAATATAAGTAAAGGTAAATTCCCCATTGAGGAATCATATCTTTTGTGTGAGTTTGAAAATTTCAGCAAGTACACCTTCTTGGGAAAAGTGCGCACCTCTCTTCAGTGCTAGTATTCTAGGGTTTGCAGGCACCCTATTGTGTGCTAGGTTTTCTTGGTGGTAAAGGTATTTCTCTTGAAGAATATAGAAAATGATTTGGTTGGGTTTTCTTCCCTTGCCGAGAAGGGTTTCTCAGGATACTTCTTGTGTTCTTGTGCATGGTGTTTCTTCTTGTGATCTTGGTTGCTGCAACACAATAGGTTATGGTCCAAGTAAAAGGATAAAAATGGAATGAAATTCATGCTTAAAATTACCTATTGAAAAATCAACATAGTATCAGAGCATAGGTATTGAAGAACCCTTGCACAAGTATTCAAAAGGATAAACTGTCCTCCTTCTGCAGTTTCATACGACCTCTAGTGTTTCTATAGAACTTTTTATTGCCCTCAATTGATCATCCCTTTCACCCCTTTACAAGTGTACGTTGGAGCTAAAACTTGGACCAAGCTGTACAAGCCTCCTCAGCGCACCTCCAGATACCTTCAAAATAAAATTCTGAGGATTTTGAATTCTTGTCCATAGGGTTTCTAGGGTGCCAATATTTTTTTGCAGAATCTTGATCTTAGGATTTTTGCAACCTGTTGAAGAAACGTTTTATATTCAACAAGCATTCATGTAACAATCTCAAAGTTTATTATTGGCAGTCTTAAGCCCAAAAAAATCCAAGGTTACTAATCCAATCTAATCATTAGGTCTTCTAAATCCATTTGGTGAGAGTTTGAAGAATCCAAACAAATGAAGAACAAAACCTTAGTAGAATATATGCTTGATGGAGAAATAAAATTCAGATCCTAGAAATCAAGGCTTCAGGTCACCCTTGAAGAATATGACCTTTTGGATGTGGTAACTAAAACTTTACCAGATACAACTACCAATTAAGAGAAGAATATAAGAAAGGAAGAAGATGTTAAAGAAAGAAAATTAATCATCTACTCAGTAAGAGATCATCTCTTACCTCGTATTTCCAACCTAAAGACAACTTATGAAATGTATGAATCATTAAAAGAAATGTTTGAAAGTGACAACACCCTCAGATCTCTTACCTTGAAGAGACAAATTCAAAGTACCAAGATGACGAAAGGTGACACAATTTTTATCTTCTTTATGAATATATCAGAGATTAAAGAACAAATAGAAGCGATTGGAGAAATCATGTCCAATAGAGAACTTGTCTTATCCACTCTCAACAACCTTCCAAAACATTGGGAGCCTTTTCTTCAAAGTATCATTGGAATAGAAATTCTACCAACCTTTGATCGTCTATGGATAGATTGTACTCAAGAAGAACTTATACTTAGAAATAGAGGAGTGGAAGACTCCCGAGAATAAAATCATTATCTTGCACTTCATACAAAGAAAGGAAGATTCAAAACAAACTTTAGACAAACATTCAAAGATGAAAATTCTTCATCAAACCCATGTTATAATCAGAGAAGAGATGCTTCATAAATTCAGTGCTTCAGATGTGACAAATATGGGCACTATGGAAGAAATTGTACAACCAGGAATAAGGGAAGACAATATGCTTCTACCGCTGACATTGATCCAAATCCACCTCAAACAAATGAATATAAGAGAGAGGAGAATTACTTCCTCTAAACTAAGCATGAATACAAACCCAGGTAAATCAATTGATCTCTAATTTTATAGTTGATTTCATTCTTAATAAATGAAGGGTAGTATCCCCAGTATGGGAGCCCTCAAATACTTGGACCATTATTCCCAGTATGAGAATCCAAACCTTATTTTATTGATTATTATGTTGGACAAGAAGACATAAAAAAATATAACAAGCAATAAAATAATATTCCCTTCCTTCAGACTTCATAGAGAGTTACTTGACTCGGAGGGAGTCAAAACAAAATAAAAGGAAGAAAGAGTTAATATCCTCAACAAATCAAAGGAAGACAGACAATATTCCATCAAATTCAAATACTCCAGTTGATATGACTAGAGATATTAAAGTAGGGCATAAAAGGCATTCCTAGGGTTGAAAAAAATCTACTAGAAGACAAAAAAACATACAAGTCCCTCAAAGGACACCTTGAGAAAGAAAAGTAGTTTTTCAAAACTACCCTTCAGTCATGAACCACTTCATTTATTTTGAACCTGCTTGAAGAAGAAACAAGAGAACAAGTATGAAAAGATGCCATAATAGAAGAATACTAATATATCTTAAAGAATGATGTATACGATATTGTTCAGAGACCAGAAGGGAAGTTTGTGGTGACTTCCAAGTGTCTCTATAAGATCAAGCATGCAGCTGATGGAAGTGTCAAGAAATACAAAGCAAGATCTATAGCTAGAAGATTCTCACAAACAAATAGAGTTGTCTATTATGTGACACTTGATCCAGTAAGCCCGATACACTCCCATCCGTACTACCACCCATGAGTTGTAAACTATATCAGATGGATGGATTCTTGATGAGTTTGGGTTTCAGCAAGAGTGTTTCTAATACAAACCTATAGTATTAGAATGTTGGTGAAAAGAGCCTGATTTTGATGACTTATTCATAAAGACTTAGTGTTGGATACAAGTAATACTTGAATTCTGATGAAGGACCTAAGTACGATGCACTACTTCTTGGAAGTATGATAGAGAACCAATGAGATTTTTCCTGAGCCAAGGGAAATATACAATGGGAATATTAAAGAAGTCCAGTATGACAGAATGAAAAACCACCGTGATGGATTTGAAGAAAAATTGAATGATGATGATTTAGACGAGATTGATCCACAATTGATTGGATCATTGATGTATCTAGTTAACACCAGACCTGATTCATGTTATGCAGTGAATATGCTTAGTCAATGCATGAGCCATCCAAGACAGATTCACAGGATAATAGTAAAGCATGTATTGAGATATACACGAGGCAGAGTTAGATATGGCCTGAGATATGCCTCCAATTGTAAAAATACATTTACAAGGATATGTCTATACAGATTGAGTAGATAGTACATTGGATCGGAAGAACACATCTAGTTATTGTGTTACCATGAAGATTGCCATGATTTCCTGATGCATCATGAAACAAAAATTATGTGGCCTTGAGTACCACATAAGAAGAGTATGTAGCATTGAGTGTGTGAAGAAAGATGGCTTTACAAGATTTTGACAGATTTACTTGATCATGAGATGGATCCTATGATGATAATCAGAGTTGTATGTAAAGATATTTAAGAATCGAGTGTTTCATGATAGATCGAAACACGTTGAGATAAAATATAATTATATCAGAGACATGATGCAGAGGAAAATAAGTACGCATGCAATACCTTCCTACACACGAGAATATTGCAGAAATATTCACCAAAATAATTTGGTGAAGGATACCTCCCTAGTTCAAAGGGAGTGTTGATAACTATAGCCAAGAAAAATTTCAAAGTACATCCGTCTGAGACTTGGCATCATGAAGAATGCTTCCCTAGATGAGAGGGAGTGTTGATGATTGCAGCTACGTGAGACATTCTGCAAGACACAAACCTGAGAGAGAGCCCCTGAGATGGGTGTATGGTTCCTATCTGAGACAGAGATGGAACGTAGAGATGGCCTCCTCCTTACAGATAGTTGAGAAGAACTCCAGATGATTCTCCTATGTAACGCAATGAGAAATGAGATCTGCAGAGTTGGACGTGCCTGTGGCTGAGCACAATGTGAATGTGTGAAATCCCAAAGTGCTAGGTGCATAGTCATGTGACAAGAGATGAATATGATGTATTATCCTCCTCTGAGAAGAGAGTTGATGAGAAACTCTAGATGAAACTCCTATGTAATTCAGTGGGAAAGAAGATCTGTTGAGTGGACGTGCCTATGGACGAGCACAAGTGAGCATGATCCTAGTGGTTGAGAACTAGTGAAGAAGTGGTTCTTCTATGTAATGTAGTGAGACAAAGATATGGACATCCTTATGGATGTGCCCCTAGTGGACGATAACTAGTGGGTGTATAATATCCCTTGATATACTGTTCAAGATTCAGCCCTGCCTATAACCCTAATTGTAATGTAAAGGGTACAAGTTGGCCACACCTTAATGTAATTGATAATTAATGTCAAAGATAATTAATATGGTTAATATTGATTTTATTATGAGATAGAGAGGTTTCCCCTGTTGTGCCAATAGACACTTCTGTTGACAGGTCAATTCTAATATAAGTAAAGGTAAATTCCCCATTGAGGAATCATATCTTTTGTGTGATTTTGGAAATTTCAGCAAGTACACCTTCTTGGGAAAAGTGCACACCTCTCTTTGGTGCTAGTCTTCTAGGGTTTTCAAGCACCCTATTGTGTGCTAGGTTTTATTGGTGGTAAAGTTATTTCTCTTGAATAATATAGCAAAGTATTTGGCTGGGTTTTCTTCCCTTGTTGAGAGGGGTTTCCCAGGATACTTATTGTGTTCTTGTGCATGGTGTTTCTTCTTGTGATCTTGGTTGCTACAACATAATAGGTCATGGTTTGAAGTAAAAGGACAAAAATGGAATGAACTTCATTCTTACCCTTACCTATTAAAAAATCAACAACATAGACCCTATAGACTAAACCCAACATATAAACAAAAATTCAAAGCCAAAATTGATAGGATGTTGGAGGTTGGAATCACAGAACCAACACTACTACATATGATCAAATTTGCCACACTTTTTCATTGCTATTGCCACACATATCCGTCACACTTTCCACAAAAGCAAAGACTATTTTTCGTGGAACTTTTTTTGTCGCTATATCCACGAACCATGCTTTCGTGGAAATAACGACGACATAAGGCCACCATGTGTCATCATCCTCAATATAGGTTTACCTTGAAAAGCGTGGAAATAATGACAAAACATCGTCACAATAGGGATGAAAAATCATGCCAAAATAAAAGCAAAACCAACAACTTAAAACACAGATGCCATATGAAAGACGAAAAAGCATGGAAAGTTGCGACGAACTTTCGTCACTATTGCCACGAAAATCCTTGACTCACCATCAGTTTATGACGCAGATGCTATATGTGCGACAAAAAAACATGGAACATTGCAACGAAATTTTGTCTCTATTGCCATGAAAATTCTTGGTAGAGTAAAAATGTTTGCGACGAACTTTCGTCGCTATTTCCGCACATCCTATAGGTTTTAAAAAAAACAATCTACATGAAAATCTACATGAAGAGTTGGAAATAGTTGTAGGGAAGAAAATTTGTATAGTTGATAAGCTAGTCCCTTACACTACTAGGCTCGAGAGATAGCTATTGGCTAACCATTGTAGCCACCCTATTATATATTTGTATAAACCTCACCTACTTTATAATTATGATTCTTTGCAAATTTTACAGGAGGATAGGGACATTTGTTTCTTTTTTCTTATTGAGAGCAAGTTGATACTCTAATGTCATTCTCATAGACAAAAAAAAGTTTCCCAAGGGCTTACTAACTTTGGATAATTCATTTTCCCTAAGTGATGTTGGGAGAAGAACACATCCTCTCAAGAGGCTTCAAAGAGAAAGGTATCATACACTATTGAAATTACTAATACAACTAAGAGGGGGGGGGGTGAATCAGTTGTCTTTGAGCTTAAACAATTATAAGTCTATTAAAAAATTCTTAATCTTTCTTCAAGTGATCATCAACATTATACAACATATGGACAGTAAAAGTAAAAATCATCAGTCACACATAAGGTATACACAGAGACAGATTTTCACGAGAAAACCCATAAAGGGAGAAAACCTCTTCTTCTTTGAAATGATAGGCAGTCTTTTAAGTTCTGTACATCATCTTTAATTGAGAACCAACTCAATGTGAGGCTGCTACCTCTGTTTTAAAAGATGCAACTTGTTTGAGAGCACCAACTCTCTGGTTTTTCTAGCACCCACTAGAAGGAAGCACCAACTCCCTGGTTTCTCTAGCACCCACTAGAAGGAAGCACCAACTCCCTATATGTTCCAGCACCAACTTCCATTTACACAGGCTCCAACCTATATAACAGAGAACACTTGTTCTCCCTAGCACCACCATGCCACCCTGGTTTCTCTGGCTGCAACCAGATGGAAGCTACAACTTCCTGTGTTCAAGCTCCCACTTGAAACTCTAAGGAAAGCAGTCCTCTCGAGCACCTCCCAACCTCCCTAAAATATGAATGGCTAAATAAACAATCAACTTTACAGATAAATCAGTTCTTACCAATCTTTCTTTGTTCTATAAATCTGGTCTTATACACACTGTTCTGCTGTTATTCTCTTCCTCTGTTTGTTCAGCAGGTATTCTCTGCATCAACTCGTTCTCTCATTCTTCTCTGCTTCTACTTCTCTTCATCATCTGTTACTCTTCTCTGAGTTTCATCTCACACTGTGCATATTTTCAATCTCACACCACATTCTATGATTTTTCCTTTCTTGAAGTTTCTTTAATTTTTCATACAGAACAACAAACCTCATGTTGTCTGTCTCATTTTCTTTTATGCGATCATCCACGATGGTTGCACTTCGCATTTCCTTTGGAAAAGGAAAGAAAACTGTCCAAGCAAGTGAAACGCCAACTGATTGACAATCATGAGTCTCTTTTGCTAATAGAATCGTAACTGAGGAATTAACTGTGAGAGAGGACATTAACCCTCCGATCTTTGTTCAAATTCACCTGCACCATTTGATTGGCTTCATGAGATCTTGCATTCATTTCCTTTAAATCGGGTTTCGGTATTTCGTCTATCTTGTGTTGAGTGTCTCGACACTTCATTTCGCGATCTCCGAAGTTCCGATACAGAACTTTTCTGCACTAGCTCCTTTCCGAATATGACTATGGTCATAACCAAGTGCCTATGCAAAAATCTCTTTCACGATTTCTCATTTCCTGATTTTCGACACTATACTTCGTTGACCCCAAGTCAGCAAAATTTTGATCACTTGCCACATGTCCTATGATTTGATGGTCTAGATGTGATCTTGATTCAATGGCTACGATTGAATCATGATTTCACGATTTTGGCATTCTTGTTGCATTGGGTTCTTTGCCTCTCCATGTCGCGATTCGTGAAACTCAGAAATGGAGTTAGATCAACGGTTCAGATCTGATCTTGATTCAACGGCTGTGATTGAATCACGATTTTGCATATCACGATTTTGTCATTCTTGTTGGATTGGGTTCTTTGCCTCTCGATGTCGCAATTCGCGAAACTCTGATATGGAGTTAGATCAATGGTTCAGATCTGATATTGACTTAACGGCTGCGATTAAATCACGATTTCGCATATCGTGATTTCAACACCCTTGATGTCCAGTGTTTTTGTCACTTCAAAGTCCCAATTCATGAAACTCTGACATGGGGTCGGATCAACGGTCCATATATGATATCGATTCAATGGCTGCGATTAAATCGCGATTTCGTATATCATGATATCGATATTCCTGATGTTAAGAAACTTTGACATCTTCAACTCTCGATCCCAGAAACTCCGACATGGACTGGAATCAACGGTCCAGATCAAACCTTGATCTGACAGCTCAGATTACATCACGATTTTTCATATCACGATTACGCCCACTTCTCCTTGTACCTTAAAGGACATGTGGGTTCTTCTTGATCCAACGATGGTCGGATCCTGTGCTTGGATCTAATGGCTAAGATCTCTCCTCCTCTTCAACGATCTCTTCTAGTCTACATTCAGATCTGATGACCCTCGTTCTTTCAGGAATTTTAAATGGAATCCAACGATCAGAGATTCTTCTCAAACTTTACGGGTCTTCGATTACTCGATCGTATTGCCTTCAATCATTCACCTTCGATCATTCAACCTTCCTAAACTTATCTTCTATTTTCCTGTCGATTCCAAGCTTCCTGTACTCATGCCATCTTCACTGTTGTACTTGCCATCAATGACAAGCATTCGTTGTCTATTAAATATTTTCCATTTGTTGTCTGTTAAATATTTTCCAACAATCTCCCCCTTTGGCATTGATGGCAACACAAGCATGGAAACACAACCACCCACATGCATTCGGATATGCATTCAGATCTCCTCTCCTGAACTCTTTTCTCCCCCTTTGACATCAATGTCAAAGAAGAAACATTCTTCCCCTGATCTGTTGCAAAACATACTCCCCATGTCGACTATAAGCATCTTGGAAATACACTAGATATTCAATAAGTACTCCCCCTGACCAGGTGAACATATTAGACACAAGAGATTATAACCCCCAACTTTTGACGAAGATATCCAAAAGGGGTCGCTGCTAGTGGTTTAGTAAAGATATCAACAATCTTCTCTGTAGAAGGTATATACTTCAACTGAACAATTATGTTTGTAACTTGTTCTCTGAGAAAATGATACTTTATAGGAATATGCTTAGTCTTGGAATGAAGAACAGGATTCTTGGAGACACTAATAGAACTGGTGTTATCACAATGAATTGGGATGGGATCAGTGTAAGTTACCTTCATATCTGCAAGAGTTTGTATCATCCATAAAATTTGTGTGCAAGAAGTAGCAGCAGCAATGTATTATGCCTCTGTAGTGGATAATGAAATGGATCCTTTCTTTTTACTAAGCCATGCAACTAATGAGTCACTCGGAAAAATTTCTCCTCCACTGATGCTTTTTCTCTCATCAACACAGTTTGCCCAGTCTGCATCTAAATAAGCAGTTAACCGGAAATTTTGATTTCTATGATACCACAGACCATAAGTCATTGTTCCCTTCAAGTATTTAAATATACTTTTGACAACTACCAAATGACTTTGTTTAGGAGCAGACTGAAAATGACCTACCATTCCAACAACTTGCATTATATCAGGATGGGATGATGTGATGTACAGAAGACTGCCTATCATAGAGCGATATGTTCTTTGATCAACATTAGGTGAGATATCATCTTTACTCAGCTTGCAACCAACCACCATAGGTGTGCTAACTGTAGAGGAATCTTCCATCTGAAATTTCTTCAACATATCTTTCAAATATTTTTCTTAAGAAATAAAAATTCCTGCAGAGTTTTGTTTTACTTGTAAGCCAAGAAAATCTGACAGTTCTCCTATCATGGACATTTCAAATTCTGTTTGCATAGAATTAGCAATCCACTAGATAGATGATTCATTAGTACAACCAAAAATAATATCATCTACATAAACCAAAACAACAAGTAAATTATCACCTTCAGACTTAATGTAAAGGTTATTGTCAACGGTATCTTTCTTGAACCCTTTTTCTTGTATAAATTTGTCCAGACTATTATACCAAGCTCGTGGTGCTTGTTTTAGTCCATATAAGGCCTTGTTCATCTTACAAACATAATTAGGATTATCTGTCAAAGAGAATCCTTTAGGTTGCTCCATATATACTTATTCCTCTAGATCTCCATTAAGAAATGCTTACTTAACATCCATCTGATAAACTTTGAAATTCTTATGACATGAATAAGCAAGAAATATTATGATAGCTTCCAATCTTGCCACTAGTGCAAAAGTTTCATCAAAGTCTTGATCTTCAACTTGTGCATATCCCTTACATACCAATCTAGCTTTATTTCTAACAACTTGTCCTTTTTCATTCATTTTATTCTTGAACACCCATTTGGAACCTATTACATTCTTGTCTTCAGGTCTAGGGACAAGCTTCCAAGTATTGTTCTTCTCAATATGATCAAGCTCTTCATTCATTGCTCTAATCCAATTATCTACCTGGCTAGCTTCCTCAAAATTTTTAGGTTCAGTCATAGATAAAAAGGCAACATGAGATTGTTCTGAGTCTTTAATCAATTTCCTTCTTGTCTGAACTCCTTCATTTATATCCCCATTTATCTGATTTTCAGGATGATTCTTTCTAATAATTTTGATAAGTGATTTTGCTTCTGTCTGCTTATTTATGTCAGTTTGAATATTTATATCTTCATCTGATCCAGAATCTTCTCTTTCTGATCCTTGGACCTGTTCATATTCATCTTCAACTGTATCTTTTGTTCTTGGTTCAACACTGCTTACATTTCTGAATGGGATTTCTTCATCAACTTTTATGTCTATACAATAAACTAGTTTGTGCAGTCTCTTATTGTAGAATCTATACCCTTTACTATTTGTAGCATAACCCAAGAAGATACCTTCATCATCCCTGTCATCATATTTTCCAATATTTTCATCATTGTTCTTGATATAACATGTACTCCCAAAAACTTTAAAATGCTTGATTGAAGTAGGTCTTCCAAACCAAAGTTCATAAGGGGTCTTGTCACTGTGTGGTCTGAGATGAGCTTTGTTAAGGATATGAACAGTTGTATGAATTTCTTCCACCCAATATGTATGAGATATGTTCCTTTCATTCATCATTGATCTTGCCATTTGTTGTACTGACCTATTTTGCCTCTCAACAACTCCATTTTGCTATGGAGTCCTTGGAATTGTGTACTCTCTTTTGATCCCATGTTTATCACATAAATTTTTGAAGTTCCCAGAACTAAACTCTCCTCCTCTATCAGACCTTACTGCCTTTAATATTTTTCCTTTTTGATTCTCAGTCAGAGACTTAAATACTTTGAATTTTTTAAATGCTTCATATTTTTCTTTCAAAAAGGCAACCCAAGTTAGTCTAGAATAGTCATCAATAATCAACATAAAGTAATTTTCTTTTCCTGTACCTTCTTTCCTTGATGGACCACATAGATCCATATGTACTAACTGGAGAGGTTTTTCTGTTGAGGTAAAGTTTTTAGATTTGAACTGAGTGCGAGTAAGATTTCCTATCTGACAGGATTTACAAACAGAGTCATATGGCTTTGATATCTTCAGAAGATCTTTTACCGCCCCATTGTTTCTAAGTTTGATTATGTGATCAAAATTTAGATGACCAAGTCTCCTATGCCATAGCCAACTTTCATCATATTTTCTTAATTTGCATTCTTCTTCTTCTTCTTTTAAAACATAGACATTGTTTTCTGTTCTTATACCTTTTGCAACTAGCTAATCTAAATCCACAGTTTTTATTCTATAGTCTTTAGAGGTAAAAACAACTTCACACCCTCGGTCACAGACTTGACTTACACTAAGCAGATTATGTTTCAAATATTCTACAAGAAACACATCTTGAGCTTTTATTTTTCCGTTACACAAATTTACAATTCCTTTACCTTTTATCTTTCCAGGTGCAT
The DNA here is from genome assembly GCA_009831015.1 of Picea engelmannii. NCBI lineage: Eukaryota > Viridiplantae > Streptophyta > Pinopsida > Pinales > Pinaceae > Picea > Picea engelmannii. The sequence goes on along the minus strand of ML780668.1, from coordinate 258,781 downwards.
CATTTCCAAAAGTTACATTCCCTGATTTGCTATCACTTAGAGTTAGAAACTTACTTATGTCTCCAGTCATGTGTTTGGAGCATCCACTGTCAATATACTAGGGATTATTTTTCCTTTGGGCTGATAGCACTAGTCCACACTTGTCATCTACTTTCTTCTTCCAAACTTTGACATTTTCAGTAGTGGGGATCAAATCTGAATTGTATTTCCTTAAGTGACAGTCTGCAGCTTTATGACCATATTTAAGACAGTTGTAACATTCTGGTTCACTGAATAGTAAATCATAATGATTGTTATGCACATATATGTTGTTGTGTTTCACCTGTGTCCTTCTCCCAGTCATCACATGATTTATAATCTGTGATTGTTTGTTGCTTGGTTGTCTCAATCTTTGTTGTGGAAGATAGTTATTCATTGAATGCCTTGATTGTTCATATCTAAATCTTAAAGAACAGTTTATAGCTTTGTGACCAAAATTAGAGCAGAGAAAACAATAACCATAGAAAAAATCTTTCTACCTTGAAAAAATCTGTCTTCTTTGAGGAGGTTGACTTCTGACATGCCGATAATCTTTCTGGTCTACAAATTTGGTTCTGGAGATTTGTTGACGGGCGAAATTGTTCGCCCGTAAACTGGGAGAGTGGAACCGGTCTGGGGTTGTCTAAATAACCCAAGTCGTTTGGAATGGACCACCCTGACGAGTTTAACGGCTCCGTTGGCCGCTCTAAGGTCTTCTCTGAAAACCAAAGAGAGAATTGATCTGAGATAAGTAATCTAAAGGAAACTAGAAACTAATAAAACAAAGAAAAAGAACTAAAACTAATAAAAGAAACTAAACGAATAAAACAAACTAAACTGATAAAACAAACTAAACTAAATACACTAATCTAACTATAAACTACTAACTATTATATATACAAGATACTAATTATCAACTATCTAATTATTAATTTAATTACATTTTATTCACAAATATACATTGCATACAATCTACAGATTTGAATAAAACCTGTGAAACTGATGTGCTTGATGTCCCAAAACAGCGAAGGATAACTCTTTTTGATTTTATGATTTATGAATAAAAAAGTAAACTAACTGAAATTAAATGACCTAATATATTAATTAACTTAAAAACTAACTAATATACTAAGCAAACAAATGACAAACAAAACCTGGAAATGCTCCAAGTCTGCCCTGTGTAAGATGACTTCATAAGCTGATTGGAGGAAGAAATTCACACCATTTAGTCCTTAAGCTTCTCGAAAACGATCAGCTGTGCTGCTTCTTGAAGTGTGTTACAGGACAAACAAGACATAAAAGAAAATCATAACAATCTTTTGATGATAAATCTCTGCAATAAGGGAAACCTATTATGCAAAAAACTTATATGTAACAATTCAATTTATGAAGAAGACAAAGCTATCATTCAATAAAACGAATCAGTAATTGTTATGTCTTTTATCTATTTGGAAGCAACAAGATATGTATAACAGTAAAGTAATTATATCATTTGTACTTGATTTAGATAGAAAAGTAATACTAAACCATAAACAAAATGATATACAAAACTTGGAACAAAGTGTCGATATATTGAAAAGCAAAAGCTATGACAAAACATCAATTCTGCTCCAGTTTGAATCAGAATTACATATTCTTGTTCTCCCACAACCGAGGATGATTATTATTACAAAAACCATAGGTTTATATAGGTCTTTCACAAGGTAAAACATCCTTGTGAATAATAGCAAATTGTTTTACAAAATCTGGGGAAATATCCCAAAATCTACTAAACTAAGGAAATAAAATGCAAATAAAATCTGTAGATCATCCCCTAACTTCTCGTAGTATCTATTGCCAATTCAAATTTGCCTGCAATAGAACACACAGATCAAATTAGAAGGATGTTTTATTAAACAAAAAACAAAAAAAAATGACTTAACAGACTTAGCTACAGAATCATCTGATTTTGTAGCTAGTCAAAAATAGCAAACAGGACTAGATATAATTAAATAAAATCAAATCCAAAACTAATTACTAATTATTCAATTATTCCTTAAATTAAAACCAAATAAAAAAGAATGTAATCGGGACAGGGAAAGAATACTCTGTTTTTCTGATTGACATAAAATCGAATCAGATCTTAACAAGACTGTTTCATAAATGCAATCAATGGTAAACCAAATCGTATGAGAAACAAAACAATAATTACTGATTTGCATAAGATCCATATCATTTAACCCATTGTCGATATATAAAACTGTCACGATTTCATGCATAACTAAATCCATAGAATCCAGCCACAGTCTTCGTTCGTTGAGTTTCAAACAGTTCACAGGTATAGTCGTAATCATCATTGACCAATTATAATCATAATAGAAGATTGATATCATTCAATTAAAATCACGATATGTAAATAGCATCCTTTGTAATCGGATGAAAATCAAACTCCATGAATATCAACTCAAAAGTATTCATGTTTGATCACCACACAGTCAACATACAGAGGCGCGATAAAATCGGCAGAATTCATGAACTGGATAATAATCAACATGAATCTTCATCGAGTTAATTATAGAAATAAAATCGAAACCTTGAACAGAATCCAATTCAAACAATAATGAGAACCGAATAAGTTGCAATTGGTTATGTATCAACAGAAAGGTATCAGATTTGGACGAAAGACGTTTTAAAAATAGTTAACCCATTTACTCATACTAATTCAAATAATACCATTGATTGTATTCGAAAATTGAAATACTAACAACAGTCTATTTTTAAAACTATTAACAACTTGTCTCATTAACATAGTATCTAACTAAATTCGGACAATCATATCTATTCGATGATCTATTAAATTAAAACCAAATCCAATCGAATCTTAAACTATAACAAAAATGATTCATCAAAACCAAAATTATATACAACGAAGCATGCTTATGTAACAGAGCAGGTGACATATATACACAGAGTGTAATTTAAATGAGAGAAAATTATACCATCGCAGATGCTGAGACTATGTCAATTTTGAATTGACAATTGTTGTAGCAGACTCAACATTTTTGAACAGGATTGAACCCGTAGTTCATTGCTTCTTGTCGTTGGGTTTTTCTTTTGCATTCTGACCAGTGAGCTTTGCCACTTGGTTTTCCAAATCGTGAATTTTGGATTGCAATTTTTGGACATCCAAGTAGTATCTCTCCAACCACAACCCACACTGATCGCAAGGTCGAGCAACAGGTTGAGAAGTCGAGGGTTTCGACGATTCACTGAGGGTTTCATGAGGTGGTTCAATACCAGGGAAGTCAGGGTTATCCCGCAGACAAGGAGGTAAATTCTTGACAAAATCATAAGGAGGATTGCCACACAGGCCCTCTGAGTAAGGATACTCTTCAGCGAGAAAACATTCAATGTCTGAATCAGAGTCTTCGCTGACCACGATAGGCTCTGATTTGGCAGGGGGTTTAGATTTATTCCTCACCATGCGAGAGATCAACCTTGCATTTTTCTTGCCTCTAGCATTAGCACCAGTCTTTGCTTTAATCTTATTGGTTGTAGGATTAGCAACTACGGCCTGTTTTGTCACAGCCATAGGAAAATTCGTAGGTGACTCGGGTTTCAGTTTGGGTAGCGAAACGTTATAAGGCACAGGGGTAGGCTTTCTCTCGATCACCATGGGATTATCCACCTGTGGAGGGTTCGACTCTTCAAAACCATTACGGCTGAGAAAATCATGCCAAGAATCACGATGTAACCCTAACTCGTAAACCAAAATCATTTTAATAAACCCCACATGGAAGAGGATGGTATCAGCCTAGCTGCGTTTGTAACGCTTGGCCATCTTGAACAAACTTCTGTGTAGGTAATGGGGAATACTAAGTTCGAAACCCATAAAAACCATCAATAAACGAAGGTGAAACAGAAAAACAAACCCGTACCTACCCTCACAAGTAATAAATTACTTGATTACCATGAGGAGATCATGCCAGCGGGGTTTCAACATCCTTGCAGGAAAACCTCTGTCGCAGGAGTTCACTGTGCGAGATTGGAACAGTAATGTCCACGGAACATTGTTTACCTTGCAACTTTTCGACCATTTTTGTCCCGAGAAAGGCAGGCTGATTGCCAGGCTGAGGAACTGTTCAGTGATTTCAAGCTGGACATCTCGAACTTTGGCTCGGCAGCCATCGAACGACAAAGAAAATTGCCGAGCCACAGTGATGTTGTAACCATCAAATTTCCTTATGAAAGCGAGCCACCCGAACTCTTCCAGATCGCTATAAGCGCCATCAAACATTAACAGTGCTTGGCACCCGTTGGGCTCGGCCCTTATGATAGGAGCCATGGCTTCTGTGCATGGTGGGGTTTGGGCCGATCAAAACAATGCACAGGGTCAAAAACGATAGGGTTTAACACCTCCAGCATTCAAAGTGGCCGGGATTAACTGCATGCGTGCGAAGGTGGTGGGATTACCATCGCCATGCAATGCATTAATGACTGTGTACAGTGTTGTTCCATCCAACATCATAATCGTTTAAACCAAATGTATCGGCCAACCAAATAGGTGTACAACCATATCAACATGCCATCCATCTAAAATAGAACCAACACCATATGTGATAATCATGCACCAAGTGTTAAGTTTAATCCAACATGAAATCAAACATTAACCAATGATCTGTCGTGTCAATCAAACGTTTTAAACCAATATTAATTCAATCATCCCAATGCATAGTTTAAAACTATGATCGATCAATGTAATATCAACTTCTTAAAACATTATACCAAGCATCGATTTATGAAATTGAAATCCAAAAGATTTAATCAAAGCGCCTTTGTGAAACTTAAACCATTGTTATTTCTCAACTTGTCCTTATAAATTTACCAATGCATTCGTTTGCACAATCAAATGTTTACATTTCAAAGTTTTTAGAACATTGCAACCAAAAATTCTTATATAATAAATGAGTCAAGAGCTCATAGCAATAAGGATCAAAGCATATAAGACCAAATCCATCATAACCTTTATAAAATCAATAAATCTTCATGCTCAAAGGCTTAGTAATCAAACAGATCCAAATGCGCAATTAAGGTAAGAGTAGGCCAAAGGACATAAGTTTAAAAAAAAACCTTTAGTATTCATGTGATAAACCAATGGTCAAGTGTCTTTCGGAAAAATCAATAAAAGACGACGACAGTTCAAACGATGAAATAGGTGTTTTCACACTTTCAGTTGTGAAAACTGAATCGAAACCAAATTGCAATTGTCGCAAAAATGAAACAAATGTCAAGAAGCACAATGCGACGATGATTTGTCATTGATGAGATAAGAGGTGGGGGCAGCTTTTTTAAGAGGAATAAAAAAATTGAATTGGCTGCCAACAATGGCGACACGCTGGGAGAAGCAGTTATCTCTGTCGAAAGAATTCAGATCAGGACATCAAAGAAAAATTTGACTTAAAGAACAACAACCAGAAAATTGTGCAAACATCATCATTTACTATCTTTTCCAGTGAAGTTTTAAAAGATGCAAACCGAGAACAGTCTTTAAGATCAGCAAGTCATGATTTTTATGATAGAATCTTCAATACTGTTGGCATAGCCACTACTGCCAACAGGCATCCATAGCCTCGACAGGGTTGCCATTTAACCCACTCTGACATATGTATCCTGTCAAGAAGTTCTAGATCAGAATAAAGGACATTAAAGAGGTTTCTTTTAATTTTTTTACGAATTTTCATATACCCGACATTGCTTCGCTGCCAGCAGGCCTGTTCAGTACCCCGGCGAAGTTGTCTTGGCGCCATGTTTGCATTTACCCACTGCTAGCGGACCTGTTCAATATCCCGGCGGGTTTACAAACACTTCCCACAGCTCTTATTAACATTTTTATTTTTATTTTCTTTTATGGATAGCTGAGCGGGGTGACGCTGAAAAATCTTGATATTTTCTCATATTTTTCAATCTTCATCAACAATTTTTTAGTACTGTCCTTATTCAACTCCAGAAATGTTTTATTTCTAAAACAACTTACTTTGACAGGGAGACATCCTTTTGAGTCATTCATTTACGGAAAAGGGACAACGTAAAAAGATAAAGATGATCACAACAAACTTCACTTAGAGATTGAAATTAGTAAACTTCTTTCAAACAACATTTTCCAATATCATTTTCAGAAATATAACTCACTGATGTTTGTACAATCTGTCAGAAGTTATTTCAGCGAAGAAATTTTCTAATGGTCTTTGTCTGAATAGCTCAGTACATAGGTATGCATATTTTCAAAGACATAAACTGACAAGCATAAGGGAGAAATCAAAACACAACCGTGAAGAAAAAATTAGAAAGTAAAGAAATCCAAACAACCAAAAACAAAAAACAAATATACACCGAAGGTGCATCTGAAAACCTCATGCGACAATCCCCTGGGAAACTGAAAGAAAGTAGGAAAATCCTGGATGATGGGAAAGTAGTCCTACTCATGGTATCTTGGGTCAGGGTTGATTCAGATTTATTTATCTCTTTACTTTTCCATTTAAGATTTGCATGACGATACTGCATTTTTGAAAATAAACATTCAACTAGGAGCAAAGAGAAAAAGGGTCAAGGGGACTTCCCTGACACCAATCGTATTATGGTTCTTGTGTTGCGCCCACTGGCGTTCATGACTGCATTATTGAAAACAGAAATAGTGAGAAATCAAACTGAAAGAAAACCTATTCCTAACCTAACTTTTAAACACATCAGGATACTATGTGAAGTCATGTTTCCAATGTAGCCATCGAAGTAACTTTAATCCTGTAATGAAAACAAGATCAAGTGTTACTAATAAGAATGGTATTATATTAACAAATGACAGAAACATATCACGCTTACCTTCATAATCAACATCTAGAAACAAAGTAAGCATGATCTTACCATTTCCTCGGATATTCATGTTGTATGAATCCTCCAGCCATTGCTCAATATTGTCGTGATAAGGGTCATAATGGCATGGGCGAGTGTAAGTAGTTTTGAAAAATTTGTCAGGATTATGAGGAAATGGAATAACCATCAGCCAAGGATGAAACGCCCCTTTCTCCTGACAATTCTCTAAGTGTTCATTAATTTCTTCACATGGAGGATCTAAAAGAAACATGTCACGCCTACTTCCAAGATACTTGGGTAAAAAGAAAGCAAGCGCAACTTTGCATTTATCATGAAATTTTTTCATATATGAATATTCAAGCCACTCTAAGATCTTGTCACAAAAATGTGGATGCCAACCATGACTTTGATGAAACGAATATATCAATGGGAAACTTATCACAGGAGGATTCGTGCAATCGATTAGATCATTGGTTTGAATGTTTCCTTCTATGAGATTGATCATTTCGAAATGTGAAGCATAAACATTAATATTCGAGCTAATTGAAGAATGAATATGCAACTTAGAATGACTGATTTCCATAAAATATAATGTATCGTCCTTTTCAACAATAAATTGTGTAAAATCATCTCACAACATGTCTTTTTCCCATGTGAGTGATGAAAGTGAACAAGCATCAAATCCGGTTTTATCCATGTTATGCTCGGAATTAATTTCACCAAAATTTAGCATATCGAAAGGATATGATTGTGGTAGAAAATAAAAAGGATGTTGTAGGTAAGATATCAAGTCCACCAGAATCTAGGAATAGATCAGGATATAAGGAACAAAATGAATCAGAAATAAGCAGATGAAAAGAATCTCTTGAACTATGATAATCAACAATGGTATTCTCAAGACAATTCTCTTCACTTTCTTTAAAACCCTTATTCTGATTTGGTGACGAATTCCTTAACATAATATGATCATCTGGATTTGCCTTTTTTGTGACAGATAATTCAAAATTTATGTGACAAGCATCTAGTCTTTCCTGTGAACAAAGTGCATTTTGAGGATGAAGATTTAAAGTTTCTTGCGTAACTTCTTCTTTAATCAGATTCATGGGAGTACTAGAACATTCAAGAAGATTTTCCTTGCTTAAGTGTTCTTCAATGACTGATTTTAAATGTTGATTGGAGCATGAGTTACAAGAATGAGGGTATTCATCTTGAGCCAAAAATGAATCTTCTTCCATACTATTCGAAGACTGAAAATATAATGATTCAAAGGAAAAACCAATTTGGTTTCCAATAAGAGCCTGATCAACATATTCTACTTCCCTAGCTTGTTCAACATTATTGGAAGAATTTTCCTCTTCTTGCGAAGAAGATTGTTCTGGCAGTTGAGTGATAGGATTTGCAATTGGTTCTTCGTTCATGATTGAACATGACTGAATGGAAGGGATGGAAGCATCATAGAAGATATTTAATGCCAATGACATGTCATCGAGGTTAAACTTACAGAGGATATGATAGACTCTTGTCAAAAAGCCTTCTGAAGATGGATCGTCATTGATTAGCGAAGTATGAAATTCTTCACATAATTGATCAAAATCATAAATTTCAAAAGCATTTAGAAACTCATCTACAAATTGAAACCAATCAAAAATGTGACATGCCGGAAAGGATTCGAACCAATGTTTGATCCGACCTCTAAAAGTAAAAGCAAACAGTCTGCATAAAACTCCTAAATCTGAGATGTCATGTTTGATGCACTTTCACCAAAACTTGTTAAGGTGGTCTTTAGCAGATAATTTGCCTTCACCATCAAAGGTGAGTTTGGACAAGCGAGAGACTGTCTCGTTGGGAACATCGGGTAATGAGAAGTTGAAAGCATGTTCCAACACAGTGATTTGGGGAGCCATGAGGGAAATTGAATAAACTTGAAATAAAGGCTCCTACAAGGCCATCTTGTCAGTTGGCCCTCCTTCTAGCGCCATTTGTTGACGGGCGAAATTGTCCGTCCGTCAACTGGGAGAGTGGAACCGGTCCGGGGTTGTCTAAATAACCCAAGCCATTTGGAATGTACCACCCTGACGAGTTTAACGGCTCTGTTGGCCGCTCTAAGGTCTTCTATGAAAAACAAAGAGAGAATTGATCTGAGCTAAGTAATCTAAAGGAAACTAGAAACTAATAAAACAAAGAAAAAAAACTAAAACTAATAAAAGAAACTAAACGAATAAAACAAACTAAACTAAATACACTAATCTAACTATAAACTAATAACTATTATATATACAAGATACTAATTATCAACTATCTAATTATTAATTTAATTACAGTTTATTCACAAATATACATTGCATACAATCTACAGATTTGAATAAAACCTGTGAAACTGATGTGCTTGATGTCCCAAAATAGCGAAGGATAACTCTTTTTGATTTTATGATTTATGAATAAGAAAGTAAACTAACTGAAATTAAACGATCTAATATATTAATTAACTTAAAAACTAACTAATATACTAAGCAAACAAATGACAAACAAAACCTGGAAACGCTCCAAGTCTGCCCTGTGTAAGATGACTTCTTAAGCTGATTGGAGGAAGAAATTCACACCATTTAGTCCTTAAGCTTCTCAAAAACGATCAGTTGTGCTGCTTCTTGAAGTGTGTTACAGGAAAAACAAGACATAAAAGAAAATCATAACAATCTTCTCATGATAAATCTCTGCAATAAGGGAAACCTATTATGCAGAAAACTTATATGTAACAATTCAATTTATGAAGAAGACAAAGCTATCATTCAATAAAACGAATCAGTAATTGTTATGTCTTTTATCTATTTGGAAGCAACAAGCTATGTATAACAGTAAAGTAATTATATCATTTGTATTTGATTTAGATAGCAAAGTAATACTAAACCATAAACAAAATGATATACAAAACTTGGAACAAAGTGTCGATATATTGAAAAGCAAAAGCTATGACAAAACATCAATTCTGCTCCAGTTTGAATCAGAATTAAATATTCTTGTTCTCCCACAACTGAGGATGATTATTATTACAAAAACCATAGGTTTATATAGGTCTTTCACAAGGTAAAACATCCTTGTGAATAATAGCAAATTGTTTTACAAAATCTGGGGAAATATCCCAAAATCTACTAAACTAAGGAAATAAAATGAAAATAAAATCTGTAGATCATCCCCTAACTGCTCATAGTATCTATTGCCAATTTGAATTTTCCTGCAATAGAACACACAGATCAAATTAGAAGGATGTTTTATTAAAAAAAAACAAAAAAAAATGACTTAACAGACTTAGCTACAGAATCATCTGATTCTGTAGCTAGTCAAAAATAGCAAACAGGACTAGATATAATCAAATAAAATCAAATCCAAAACTAATTACTAATTATTCAATTATTCCTTAAATTAAAACCAAATAAAAAAGAATGTAATCGGGACAGGGCAAGAATACTTTGTTTTTCTGATTGACATAAAATCGAATCAGATCTTAACAAGACTGTTTCATAAATGCAATCAATGGTAAACCAAATCGTATGAGAAACAAAACAATCATTACTGATTTGCATAAGATCCATATCATTTAACCCATTGCCGATATAGAAAACTGTCACGATTTCATGCATAACTAAATCCATAGAATCCAGCCACAACCTTCGTTCGTTGAGTTTCAAACAGTTCACATGTATAGTCGTAATCATCATTGACCAATTATAATCATAACAACAGATTGATATCATTCAATTAAAAGCACGATATGTAAATAGCATCCTTTGTAATCGGATGAAAATCAAACTCCATGAATATCAACTCAAAAGTCTTCATGTTTGATCACCACACAGTCAACATACAGAGGCGCGATAAAATCGACAGAATTCATGAACTAGGCAATAATCAACATGAATCTTCATCGAGTTAATTATAGAAATAAAATCGAAACCTTGAACAGAATCCAATTCAAACAATAATGAGAACCGAATAAGTTGCAATTGGTTATGTATCAATAGAAAGGTATCATATTTGGACGAAATATGTTTTAAAAATAGTTAACCCATTTACTCATACTAATTCAAATAATACCATTGATTGTATTCGAAAATTGAAATACTAACAACAGTTTATTTTTTAAACTATTAACAACTTGTCTCATTAACATAGCATCTAACTAAATTCGGACAATCATATCTATTCGATGACCTATTAAATTAAAACCAAATCCAATCGAATATTAAACTATAACAAAAATGATTCATCAAAACCAAAATTATATACAACGAAGCATGCTTATGTAACAGAGCAGGTGACATATATACACAGAGTGTAATTTAAATGAGCGAAAATTATACCATCGCAGATGTTGAGACTATGTCAATTTTGAATTGACAATTGCTATAGCAGACTCGACATTTTTTAACAGGATTGAACCCGTAGTTCATTGCTTCTTGTCGTTGGGTTTTTATTTTGCATTCTGACCAGTGAGCTTTGCCACTTGGTTTTCCAAATCGTGAATTTTGGATTGCAATTTTGGGACATCCAAGTACTATCTCTCCAACCACAACCCACACTGGTCGCCAGGTGGAGCAACAGGTTGAGCAGTCGAGGGTTTCGACGATTCACTGAGGGTTTCACGAGGTGGTTCAATACCAGGGAAGTCAGGGTTATCCCACATACAAGGAGGTAAATTCTTGACAAAATCATAAGGAGGATTGCCACACAGGCCCTCTGAGTAAGGATACTCTTCGGCGAGAAAACGTTCAATGTCTGAATCAGAGTCTTCGCTGACCACAATAGGCTCTGATTTGGTAGAGGGATTATATTTATTCCTCGCTATGCGAGAGATCAACCTTGCATTTTTCTTGCCTCTAGCATTAGCACCGGTCTTTTCTTTAATCTTTTTGGTTGTAGGATTAGCAACTGCGGCCTGTTTTGTCACAGCCATAGGCAAATTTGTAGGTGACTCGGGTTTCGGTTTGGGTAGAAAAACGTTATAAGGCACAGGGGTAGGCTTGCTCTCGGTCACCATGGGATTATCCACCTGTGGAGGGTTCGACTCTTCAAAACCATTACGGCTGAGAAAATCATGCCAAGAGTCACGACGTAACCCTAACTCATAAACCAAAATCATTTTAATCAACCCCACATGGAAGAGGCTGGTATCAGACTAGCTGCATTTGTAACACTTGGCCATATTGAACAAACTTCTGTGTAGGTAATGGGGCATACTAAGTTCGAAACCCATAAAAACCATCAATAAACGAAGGTGAAACAGAAAAACAAACCCGTACCTGCCCTCGCAAGTAATAAATTGCTTGATTACCATGAGGAGATCATGCCAACGGGGTTTCAACATCCTTGCAGGAAAACCTCTGTCACAGGAGTTCACTGTGAGAGATTGGAACAGTAATGTCCATGGAACATCGTTTACCTTGCAACTTTTCGACCATTTTTGTCCCGAGAAAGGCAGGCTGACTGCCAGGCTGAGGAACTGTGCAGTGATTTCAAGCTGGACATCTCCAACTTTGGCTCGGAAGCCATCGAACGACAAAGAAAATTGTCGAGCCACAGTGATGTTGTAACCATCAAATTTCCTTATGAAAGCGAGCCACCCGAACTCTTCCAGATCGCTATAAGCGCCATCAAACATCAACAGTGCTTGGCAGCCGTTGGGCTCGGCCCTTACGACAAGAGCCATGGCTTCTGTGCATGGTGGGGTTTGGGCCGATCAAAACAATGCACAGGGTCAAAAACGATAGGGTTTAACACCTCCAGTGTTCAAAGTGGCCGGGATTAACTGCATGTGTGCGAAGGTGGTGGGATTACCACCGCCATGCAATGCATTAATGACTGTGTACAGTGTCGTTCCATCCAACATCATAATCGTTTAAACCAAATGTATCGGCCAACCAAATAGGTGTACAACCATATCAACGTGCCATCCATCCGAAATAGAACCAACACCATATGTGATAATCATGCGCCAAGTGTTAAGTTTAATCCAACATGAAATCAAACATTAACCAACGATCTGTCCTGTCAATCAAACGTTTTAAACCAATATTAATTCAATCATGCCAATGCATAGTGTAAAACTATGATCGATCAATGTAATATCAACTTCTTAAAACAATATACCAAGCATCGATTTATGAAATTGAAATCCAAAATATTTAATCAAAGCGCCTTTGTGAAACTTAAACCGTTGTTATTTCTCAACTCGTCCTTATAAATTTACCAATGCATTCGTTTGCACAATCAAATGTTTACATTTCAAAGTTTTTAGAACATTGCAACCAAAAATTCTTATATAATAAATTATTCAAGAGCTCATAGCAATAAGGATCAAAGCATATAAGACCAAATCCATCATAACCTTTATAAAATCAATAAATCTTCATGCTCAAAGGCTTAGTAATCAAACAGATCCAAATGCGCAATTAAGGTAAGAGTAGGCCAAAGGACATAAGTTTAAAAAAAAACCTTTAGTAGTCATGTGATAAACCAATGGTCAAGTGTCTTTCGGAAAAATCAATAAAAGATGACGACAGTTCAAACGATGAAATAGGTGTTTTCACAATTTCAGTTGTGAAAACTGAATCGAAACCAAATTGCAATTGTCGCAAAAATGAAACAAATGTCAAGAAGCACAATGCGACGATGATTTTTCATTGATGAGACAAGAGGTGGACGCAACTTTTTTAAGAGGAATAAAAAAATTGAATTGGCTGCCAACAGGATTTTTCTTTCATTTCTTCTTGGTGGAAGATTTTCCTTCTTTGTTTCTGCAGAGTGACTGTTGTCAATGTTTGAGGATTTGACAAACTTGATAGATTATGTATTATTTAGATGATCACTACTTGATCCTTCTTCACATCTCAATCCATCTTTCATCTTTGAATTTCTTTGCTGATTTAGAATGGAGGTTAATTCATCCGAGGCTTTAATACTTGGTAGATTTTGATGATAAAATCCTTTAAATTTCTCCATTTCTTTTCTAGTTTTTACTATCTCTTCTTCTAAGGCTTCACACCTAACTTTCGTCTCTGACAATTGTTGTTTCAGTATGTCTTCTATTTTCTTTGCCTCTTCTAATTCCACTTTCAGGAGAGCAAAGTCTTCATTAGTTTTTTTGTTGTCTTTCTCGAACCGTGTCAACAATTGTTTTTTCTTTATGTTCTTGGTTATGAGGCTATCGATTTCTGTTAGGATATTTAGACACTTAGGAGTTAGTTAAGATCTACTTGGTCTAATATGTCGTTAGGTAAAAGTGTGTTTCTTTAGTATGCATTAGTATGCATTTGTAGTTAGGAAATCCGACGGTCACGATATGTTCCCGACATAGAGTGATCCGA
>ML780668.1:204537-239049 GCA_009831015.1 Picea engelmannii | reverse complement strand
CGACCATTGATCCGTGGCTTAACACCCGATTGGTCCATGATCTCTATTTAAAGAGCATGGAGGGTCATTTGCCGATGATCGATTGTGAGAAACTCTCTTGTAAAATCTCTCTGTAATCTTTTTCTTTGCATTAATAAACTGCTCCAAGTAGCCGCGTTGTCTGGGGCCGTGGATGTTTCCCCGTAGGGGTTTTACCACGTGAAAACATCGGTGTGTTGATCTTTGACTGGTTATGTGAGTGGTTACTAAAGGTGTTCGTCTTCTGTTGGAATACCTGTGTTGTCGAACAATTTCTTCCAATGCACTTATCAGTTCTCCTTCCAAATCAACGACAACTTCATCATTCGCATCACTGCCTATGATTTTATTATCATAATCCTCCTTGGCCATAAGTATGAAGTCATTTTCCTTATCTTCATAGGATGATTCACTATCGTTGTCTTCTAAGGAATTGTCATTATTTGCAACCAAACTTTTCTTCTTATTATATTTCTTGTATTTGTACTTCTTTTCATCATCAGAGTTCTGGTCCTTTTTTTGATGGGGACACTTATATGCAAAATGACTTATATTACCACAGTTAAAGCATTTGAAGGGAAACTTCCCTTGATATTTTTTTGACCCTTTCTTTAAACTTCTCACAAATTTTGCCTCAATATCATCTAATTCTGAATCAATATTCTTGTCTGCTTTAAAAGATGCTTCTCTAGTACTGGATTTGTCTTTGTTAATTATCATTTCATATGCAGTTAGAGTTCCTAGAAGTTGATCAATGGACAGAGTTTTAAGATCATTTAATTCTTTTATTGCAGAGACTTTTGGATTAAATTTATCAGGCAAAGATCTTAAAATCTTCTGAACTAAGAGTGAGTCATCAAACTTCTCACCAAGACGCTTCATGGCATTTACAAGTTCTTCAACTCTTAAAAAATACTTGCTAATTGTTTCATCTTCATTCATCTTTAGTTGTTCAAATTTCAATCTGTATGTTTGATTTTGGCATCTTTTACTTTCTCATTTCCTTCATAACTGTTAATAAGTTTATCCCACATTGCTTTGGCAGTATCAATATGCATCACTTTTACAAACTCAGCTTTAGCAAGTCCATTCAAGATAGAATTCATCCCCTTAGCATTAAAACTAAACTCTAACTTATCATCCTTGGAGGCTAGCACAACAGGCTTTGTATATCCAGTCTCTACTACATCCCAAACATCAGCACCCAAGGCCATTAAGCATGTTCTCAGTCTAATCTTCCAGAAGGCAAAATTTGTTCCATCAAATAGAGGGGGCTTAGAGGTTGAAGTTCCTTCATGACTTGTCATGTTTAAGCTTACAGATCTACCTTTGAATAAAAGGAACCCGCTCTGATACCAATTGTTGAAATTACTAATACAACTGAGAGGGGGGGGTGAATAAGTTGTCTTTGAGCTTAAACAATTATAAGTCTATTAAAAAGTTCTTAATCTTTCTTCAAGTGATCATCAACATTATATAGCATATGGACAATAAAAGTAAAAATCATCAGTCACACATAAGGTATACACAGAGACATATTTTCACGAGGAAACCCATAAAGGGAGAAAACCTCTTCTTCTTCAAAATGATAGGCAGTCTTTTAAGTTTTGTACATCATCTTTAATAGAGCACCAACTCAATGTGAGGCTGCTACCTCTGTTTTACAAACTACAACTTGTTTGAGAGCACCAACTCTCTAGTTTTTCTAGCACCCACTAGAAGGAAGCACCAACTCCCTGGTTTCTCTAGCACCCACGAGAAGGAAGCACCAACTCCCTATATGTTCCAGCACCAACTGGATGGAAGCACCAACTTCCAGTTACATAGGCTCCAACCTGTATAACAGAGAGCACTTGTTCTCCCTAGCACCACCCTGCCACCCTGGTTTCTCTGGCTGCAACCAGATGGAAGCTACAACTTCCTGTGTTCAAGCTCCCACTTGAACCTCTGAGGACAAAATTCCTCCCGAGCACCTCCCAACCTCCCTAAAATATGAATGGCTAAATAAACAGTCAACTTTACAGATAAATCAGTTCTTACCAATCTTTCTTTGTTCTGTAAATCTGGTCTTCTACACACTGTTCTACTGCTCTTCTCTTCCTCTGTCTATTCAGCAGGTATGCTCTGCATCAACTCGTTCTCTCATTTTGATCTACTTATGCTTCTCTTCATCATCTATTACTCTTCTCTGAGTTTCATCTCACACTGTGCATATTTTCAATCTCACACCACATTCTATGATTTTTCCTTTCTTGC
The DNA here is from genome assembly GCA_009831015.1 of Picea engelmannii. NCBI lineage: Eukaryota > Viridiplantae > Streptophyta > Pinopsida > Pinales > Pinaceae > Picea > Picea engelmannii. The sequence continues at coordinate 236,775 of ML780668.1, read as the reverse complement.
AGTTTCTTTCATTTTTCATACAGAACAACAAACCTCACACTGTCTGTCTCATTTTATTTTATGTGCTCATCCACGACGGTTTCACTTCGCATTTCCTTCGGCAAAGGAAAGACAACTGTCCAAGCAACTGAAACACCAACTGATTGGCAATCATGAGTCCATTTCGCTAATAGAATCGTAACTGAGGAATTAACTGTGAAAGAGGACATTAACCCTCCGATCTTTGTTCAAATTCACCTGCACCATTTGATTGGCTTCATGAGATCTTGCATTCATTTCCTTTAAATAAGGTTTCGACATTTCATCTATCCTGTGCTAAGTGTTTCGACAATTCATTTCGTGATCTCCGAAGTTCCGATACAGAACTTTTCTGCACTATCTCCTTTCCGAATACGATTATGGTCATAACCAAGTGCCTATGCAAAAAGCGCTTTCGCGATTTCTCATTTCCTGATTTTCGACACTATGCTTCGTTGACCCCAAGTCAGTGAAATTTTGATCACTTGCCACATGTCCTGTGATTCGATGGTCCAGATGTGATCTTGATTCAATGGCTATGATTGAATCACGATTTCGTGATTTCGGCATTCTTGTTGCATTGGGTTCTTTGCCTCTCCATGTCGCGATTCACGAAACTCTAAAATGGAGTTAGATCAATGGTTCAGATCTGATCTTGATTCAACAACTGTGATTGAATCATGATTTCACATATCGCAATTTCGTCATTCTTGTTGCATTGGTTTCTTTGCCTCTCAATGTCGTGATTCATGAAACTCCGATATGGAGTTAGATCAACAGTTCAGATCTGATCTTGACTTAACGGTTGCGATTAAATCACGATTTTGCATATCATGATTTCAACATCCTTGATGTCCAGTGTTTTTGTCACTTCAAAGTCCTGATTCACGAAACTCTGACATGGGGTCGGATCAACGGTCCAGATATGATCTTGATTCAATGGCTACGATTAAATCGCGATTTCTCATATCGCGATATCGAGATTCCTGATGTTAAGAAACTTTGACATCTTCAACTCTCGATCCCCGAAACTCCGACATGGACTGGAATCAATGGTCCAGATCAAACCTTGATCTAACGGCTCATATTACATCGTGATTTTTCACATCGGGATTACGCCCGCTTCTCCTTGTACCTTAAAGGACATGCGGGTTCTTTTTGATCCAACGATGGTCGAATCCTGTGCTTGGATCTAATGGCTGAGATTTGTCCTTCTCTTCAATGATCTCTTCTTCTCTACATTCATATATGATGACCCTCGTTCTTTCGAGAATTTTAAATGGAATCCAACGATCATAGATTCTTCTCAAACTTTACGGGTCTTCGATTACTCGATCAATGTTGCATTGCCTTCGATCATTTGCCTTCGATCATTCAACCTTCCTGAACTTATCTTCTATTTTCCTGTCGATTACAAACTTCCTGTACTCATGCCATCTTCACTGTTGTACTTTCTATCAATGACAAGCATTCGCTGTCTGTTAAATATTTTCCATTCGTTTTCTGTTAAATATTTTCCAACATACACTATCCTTATGAATATTGGTGTAGATGACGACCCTAAAACTTTGTCTATAAATGCTAATTGTTTCGAGTTAGAAAAGAAAAATAATATTACTTTATTCCTTGAATTCATGGATGTATTTGTTTATTCATATGATGACTTTTGTTGTTTTTACTTGAGAATTATCCATCATGCTATTACTATAAAATACAACACTATTCCTATTTGGCAAAGACAACAACTAGTTACTCTATCCTTTGAGACAACTATTAGGAGGGAACTTGACAAGATGCTCAATGCCAATATCATAAGTGGTTCTATATCCAGTCCCACCACTAACATCCATAGATCCATTTGATTGAGTTGACCTTGTAGCTAGAGAGGATTATGCTTCTTCAAAATTATAGGTAAGGGAATACGAAATAGAGGTGGTTTAATCCATTGACTCAGAATCAATTAAACGGGTAAATACAACACCATTAGTAAGAGAGGATACATAGGTAGTTGAGGAATAGGCTTCTTCTTTAGTAGCAGAGGAAAATAAAATGGAAAAGGAAGCAATAGGAAAAGTAAACCAAAAGAAACAAAGGTGGCAGTAGAAGAAGGAGAGATAATTATTGACGTCTATGTCAAGTAAATTTAGTGGGTTTCTAATTTGGTCCTAATTCACAAAATGAATGGGTACATTTGACTGTATGTAGACTTTCACACCCTTAACAGGGAAAGATTCAAGGATAACCTTATGCTCCCCAACATGGAACTAATCCTGCAACAAGTTGTAGGATCCGAAATGATGTCTCTGCTTGATGGATTCTTAGGCTGTGATCAAATTCACCTCAAGTGAGAAGATCATTATAAAACCACCTTCACTACTCAGTGGAGCACCTTCACTTTTGAATGCATGACCTTTGTTCTGATAAATTCAGGTGACACATTTTAGAGAGATATGCACATAACATTTGATGACTTAATTGGTATGATTATTTAGGTTTACCTCGATGACCATACTATTCATTCCAAGATATAAGGAGATAATTTTAATCACCCAAGGAAACTATTTCCATGTTGCAGAAAGTACGACATGTCCTTGAATCTAGCTAAGTCTATATTTGGTGTCTCATTTAAGCATACAATCATGAAACATGTGAAACAAGAGAACACTTGTGAAACATACAAGAGACATAGATACATAGTGTGGGTAGCACCAATAGTTCCTAACACCTATCTTGTCTTATTATGCGAAATAGAGTTACAATATGAAAACTACCGTCTCGATTCATAATCCTTGGGAAAAGTCATGCAAATTGACTCACATCACCAATACACAACACTCATACAAATATTTTCCCCACTAGAGTTCACTGTAGCAAAGTTCATGACATCCTTCCACAAGAAAAGTACAAGCAACACATCTACTTCAACAAGGAAAGCGACTCACCAAGGTTCAAATTCAGGAGACGTTTCTCCATATCCCGAGTGAACTTTAAGCAATGTGGACCGTTTATTCCTAAGGGGGGGTGAATGATCCAGGTGGATCTCAGTGACCATCCACCTCTTCCATTGAATCAACATTTCAAGCATATGGTTTTGATAAACCATAATATTCACCCTTTTGATGGGGAATGAAATGTAATGACATCTTAATTTGTTAATTACAGACATCATGTAATTATTTCCTAGCGGTCTTATGTACATGATTACAACATAGAGTTGATGCATTGGATCCCATTAGAACTCCATAGTGAAGTGCACTCGGGATAGAGTAGTACTGGGATGGTGATTGCTCGGGAATTCCTAATATTTTACATGCCTATGGAATTTTATAAACTTAGACTAATTTATCCCACATTCATCATGGGAATTATTCAGCTCTCACTCTCTCATATATAATTGAGGTGAAGGAAGCCCTTCAAGCATGCAATGGAGTGTGATGTAAATCTTGTTGCGAATGAACCGTAGCCAACATCTCTTTCTTTTTTAGAGACAACATATATTTCTTTTCAGAGATAAGCTACCTCATTCTGCAAGTTTGTGTTCCACAATGTTTTTCTATCTTATTCATTAATAGAAGTTGGGTTTCACTGTATTTTTGTGTTCTCTGCTATATTTTTGTTTTTGTCTAGTTTCGTTCTCAGCATAATCTGAATCATGGTTGGAAAACATGAACCTATGCTTTTCTCTACGAAATAACTATAGTAATAAGAAGGCTAGGTTGGCCATCTAATAGTTTAAGTAAAGTACCTTACTGTGGTGGAGAACTCTAGAACCACAATTTGGATGCAGTACTTTTTCTATGACATGGGAGTAATTTGAGAAACAATTTTGTAAGAAGTATGTTTTTGAAGAGTATTTGGAGTGACAATTGAATTCCAGGTTCGCATAATCTTAAAAGACATAGCATTGATATTTATAAAAAATATTTAAAAAAAACATGGTTGCCACAAAATATCATTAAAGGTGATAAGAAGATGATAGTGAAAAGCAGTTTTCTATAAATTCAAGTTAAGATTTTAAGTGTTTTGCAAGGAAGAGTGAGCTACCCAATTCAATAACTAAGAACTCAAAATTAATTATATAAAGGAAACAAAAACATCCACTTAAAAAAAAATCTCAAAAGATTATTTAGAAGCAAAACTCTTGTATGGGTCAAATAGAATAAGGGTCGATTAGCATGAAATGCAAGTAGTAGTACAAATGGTTCCACCTAATATTATATATATGCATGTTCCTCCAAGAAGTTGGTTAGTTTATGCCAAGGAAATATATTGGAATTCATAACGACCATGTTTTTATTCCTCTTGAGTTCAAATAGAAGAATCAATATGAATCCAAAAAAAACGAGGAGGCTTAGGAACTTCTGAAGCCCAACGACAAATGGTTGTTATTGATGGAACCCCTACCTTCCATATGGAAGAAAACAACCATCTCATGAAAAAAAAATATTTAAATGAAATATATATGTCTTATGATGAAAACTTATTTTGAGGCATCTTAACATGGAGCTTGGATTGAAAACTAAGTTTCCTGGAAAGTCTTATTATATGGAATAAAATGTTTCCTCATGATGAAAAACTCTATGAGGCACCACTAGGCATAACAAAACTGAAAACCAAAAATGGAAGTTTATTCTGAGAAAAAATATTGAAAAAAGGAAAAATTATCCTAATGATTTCCCTCTACGTCATTTCAAATACATTATACCTTTTTTATACCTATTTAACTTTCTTTGATGGCATTATAGAAGTATCAAGGATCCAACTACAAGTTTCAAGAAATAGGATAAGCATCAACCATATATCCATCAATAGCATCGACTTACAAAACTTGTTGAGCTCGGTTTTTCTAGGATAGCTCATACCATCTACACAACATCTTGATGCATGATCTTCAACATAGAGGTTGAGTGACATAGGGAAAAAAAAAATACATCACACAACTATCAAAATCATTTTTGTAAAGAATGTCACTGTTGTGGTGGGAAATCCCGCTACGGACTAGCATTTAGGGTTATATTATGCATGCAGATAAGACCGAAAGAACCCTACTTTCTACCTTCGTCCCACACCTAATCCCCATTTATTTTAAGAAAATACATGGTTAAACGAACATACCGTGTTTCGGACGTTCGATGTCGATCCTTCTTCACGCTTGATCTCTTTCTAGCAGCTATCCTCCCAAGGTTGACCTACATACAAAACAAGAAACAAACTCTACATGCATTTGTTCTACAGATTAATGGGTTAGAGATTCAAACATATATTCACTAAACTATGAAGAACTCATATAGTGGGACGGGAAAATAATTTCTTTATTATTAACTTTAATGAATCAACTTACAATGTCGAGACCGGCCACCACTTTGTGAACCTAATCCTGGGCTTCTCTTCAAATGTCCTCCAACTTATTTTCTCTGTATCTCTCTTTGCACAAGGATGGCTAAAGGGTTGAGACAATGGGAATGTGCAATTGGGTAGTGTTTCTTTACTATTATTCTCCTTTTCCAAATGAGACTCTTAACCCTTCTTTTACAGGCTAGAATAAGCTAGGTATTTGGACGAACCCTCAGCCATGCATGACCAGGAGTTTCAGTTAGCTCACCCAAAGTTGTGTGTTCCATCAACAACTTTCCTTTTTTCATGATTTTGTAGGTACATGCGGGCTGTTTTAGGTCAGCTAGGGTGTACATGCGTGCAGTAATGGAGTAGGGTGCATGGGCCCTTATAAAAGAGGTTTTTTAAAGAGTTGTTCAACAGTGCTTTGGCAAAGAAGGGATTTGAGATGGTTTGATGCCAGGTAATCATGTATGGTGAAAATTAGGGTTATAACAATGCCCCCTAATGTGTGAGGTCAGAAGAGAAACTAATGGCCGAAATACATTACCAATCTTTACTAATGTGTCTAACAAGTGAGCCCAGGGACCAGGAACCGGGACGCAGCGTCTGCAAAATAAAAAATGTCTCACCGAGGCGAGCATACCCATGCTCGGGATAGATTAGAGTCAAGACTACCAATCAAATACACTATATATCCATGTCAAATAACTATATAAAGTGTAGCCATGAACAATAAACAGTGGAGCTACATCTCGAAATCAAAAAGATATACATATAAAGTATCCATCTTCTAGAAGCTGATACGGCCTGATGGCTGGAAATGAGGTCCTCAAAGCTCGAGAAATAACTTCAAAATATTCAAAACTCGGGTAGGAGTGTAATATGAGTGTACAAATTCACTACCCAAAGGTCTTCGATGGCTCATTGGTCATGGACTAGAGAATCTTGATGATCAGACTAAAGGCTTCATTGATTTTGAAAAAAGACTTGATTGGACATTCAGGATGGTCGGGTATGAGGGAAAGAGACAAATTGTAGAGGGGTTGACTCAGGCTTGGTAGAAACTTGCCTTGGCCAACAACATGACAAATGATGAGACTTAGGTAGCATGACATTAATCATAAGTTTACGAAGCAGTAGGCAATGCAAACTCTCCATATGTTCGAAAGAATAACCAAACGGAGGAGGACACAACTCTATGTAGTGAGAACAACTTCCTAAGGTCGTATTACATCCCATAGTTTGACGTACAAACATACAGATGTGATTTATCCAAGGTCGACTCATTATGCTGCCAATAAAGAAAATACTTTTCCCTTCCTCTTTTTGGGGTATATTTGATTTTTTTGTCTTTTTCAATAATTTTGGAAAAAGAATAAAAGAATGTTACGTTACAATGGAGGAACGAGTGTGACAAACATACAATTTCAAGGCATAAGGACAAGACTGATGTTTAGAATAATGATACTCGGGAAAAATTCTTAGGGGGCCAAGGGTGTTAAGACATAGAAGCAAAGTGCTACAAGGCTGGTGTATAAGGTATGTAAACGCGATTAACAAAACACACAATGGTAATGTCCTTCGATGTGAGTTTAACGAGCCCAGAGAAGGTAAGCTCAGTGGTTTTTCATATTTAGAGAGTCTGAAAAAACATAAAAGGAGACTCCATTGGGGTACCTTTTTCGAAGATAGTCTAGCCGGTTCAAAAAAGGGGTAAACTAGCACCGACAAGACGTCTATTCAAAACCATTTTATTGAGTGTGAGAAAGACAAGATCACTCAGCCATTTTTTCATTTTTAAGGAGTCTAAAAAAAGCTTAACTATGGACTTCGTCAGGAATGTTCTTCTGGACCAGTTTAACGAGTGTGAAAGAATAAGGTCACTCATCGATCTTTTCAATTTTAGGGAGTCTGAAAAGAACTTAATTATGGACTCCGTGGGGGTTCCTTTTTCGTAAATTTAGTCCCTCAGGCCTGAAAAAGGGGTAGAATGATACCTAAGAATACTCTTCTAGAGAACTGAAGTTCCATAGAGTATACCTTTGTTCATACAGTTGAACATCCATACCAAAAAAGGAGTAAACTATCGTTGAACAGACGTGACCTCAAATTTCAGTTTAACGAGCATGGAAGGCCATAAGATCGCTTGACAATCTTTTCATGTTTAGAGGGTTTGAAAAGGGCTTAAAATAAGACCCGTTATATCTTTTGGGAGTCTTGAGGGTGAGGTCAAGAGAAAAAAGGAATCATGCAAATGAGGCTCAAACTCGTAATCAGGAAAAAATTCAAGGACTCCCGAGCCTACAGTGATTAGAGACAGCATGGATACCATAATGCAACCAGGATCTAACTAGGGAATCCATGTTCTAGTAATCTCTACCACCAAGTCGTGACACTTCTAAAGCAGCTATGATGGTTTTGTGTCACAACCTGATGGGATCGATCCTATGGCAAAGGAAAAAGACAACGAGATACAAAAGTCAGGGTATAAACCTAACCTACATGCTCAAGTTGATCCTTGAAAAAAAAAATTCATGGACCGTCGAAAATTTCCCAAAACTCCAAAAAATTGTCTCAAAATCCGATCAAATCCCTTGCATGCAACTCCTAAATCATGCTAAATGGTTTTTGGTTTAAATAAAATGATAAGGGAGGCCAAAATAGTGACAAAAAGAGGCCAAAAAGTCTATAAATAGAAGGTGGCAGCTCATTATCACCATTGCTGATTTGGAAATTGACTCTGGAGCCAAAAGACCCCCTTTGATAAAAGTGGTGATTCTGGGAGCTACAGTGGACGAAACAAACTTATGTTTGGACCAAGTAAGAACAAACTCTCCTATCTTGTACTTTAAGTCTTTCTTTTTGCTTTAGGTTTCATTTTTCGGGGGGCCGTCGACCTTTAAAAGGTCGGCCCTAGGTCCACGCGGGCTGTCTCAGGACATGCCACGTGTACATTTGGGTAGAGTAAACTCTGCATGCGTGTACACATGATTGTCACTATAACAGCCCATGTGGACCCCCGTATTGAATGAAAAAGGCTTAAAAATCAAGGGTTAACCCTCATGAACCTTAGTGTTTTGCAGGATGTATGTCCACTAGAGAGAAAGAGAGCATGAATAGGTTAGTGAGTTGGTCGGGGAACACCCCAATGTTGTGGTTTCTTTGATGCAATGTGGGTTACTCAAGTTTTTCCTATGTCCTTTTATGCAGGCACAACCTAGGCTACTGAATGCCTTGGTTGACTACTGGCATCCGAATGCAAAGGAATTCATGTTAGAGGGGCATTCAGTGGTGCCCATGACCGAGGACATTTATTTTTTGACTGGCCTCTCCCGGAGAGGGGAACCAGTCAACTTCCAGACTTTTCCTGCAGGGCTGCATAACATAGCGGAATTGATAGGTCTATACTGTGTGGATGATACAGACCACTCGAGCTCGTAGGTGCCCATAAGCAAGATTACTGACTTATCACTATAGGAGATAGTGTTTCTTATTGGGTGAATCACTGGTTTTGCAGATCTACATCAGGCATCTTGTGCACAGATGAACTATGCAGTCCAGTGCTTAAATGCACAATTTTTTTATTGGAGTACCACATTGCTTGAGTGTATGAAGAGGTAGTTGACAGATTGTCATTTGTGGACACAGAGGAACTTTGGGTTCGAGACCATTCTATGCTCGTTCTTCTTTGAGAGAGTTCCGAGTTTTAGTCCTTGAGTAGTGGTACTAGGACATTAAGCCTCTCTTCCTGCTATGTGTAGATGGGTGGTTTTGCTACCACGATAGGTTGGTGGAAGGAATAATGAATCCTTCGATGATGATTTCTTCACCTGACTATTGTGGTAGATACCAGTTATCAAGGATTACCCATATGTAGGGATTGATTTTTCGAGGGATCCTGAGATACCTGTACATCTTGGTGAGGAGCGAGGAGAGATGGGTAAGTCTCCATCATTTTTTTTTGTTGAACATATGTAATTTTTATGTTGTTTTTTCTATATATATCATATTTTTTTTATACCAGAGTATTTGACTGATATGTGTTTTTTATGTGCAGATGTGGGACTAGTGAGACCGACTGACTATGTGAGGAACAGGCGTCATTTTCGGCCAGGGGCCGCACCTACCGCAGCAGGGGGACCAACATTAGCAAGAGATCTTCCAGTCGGGGAGGATGAGAGGGTATTGAGATGAGTCAAGCAGAACTTTACTGCGCTCACTCACACGGTCCCTATGGCAGAGATTGAGGACCTGGCACCATCTATGCATCCTAATGTAGTGGGGGCACCACGGACGTGGGTCCGGTTGTTTCGGCGTTTAGCCAATGCTGTGGATCAGTATAATAGGGCCAACAGGCCCTGACCTTAGCTAGACATTTTACGTGCCACGAGCACTACTTGTGTATATTTTTTGAGGGCATAAGCCCCGTGACTCATTATTGGTCATATTTTTGAGGCACTTGCATCCATCTGTGTACTCTGGTTACTTTATGATATTATATATGGTTTTTTATGTCTTTTGTGTCTTATGGATCATGTGTGAAAAAAATGTATATACATGTTTATGTGAATGTTCTTTCATATGTGTGCAATATGCCAATCTAAAATTTGATTAGCTAGAGTATCTGTAACTTGGTTTAATCTCCTAGGAACATGAAAATATGTAATATAATCAAAGTTTCGTTCTAAGAGACATACCGTAAGGAATCGTCGGTGTAAAGTTGGATCATGGACCTAGTATACTCTGTTTAATTGGGACACAACCAGCTGAGCGTCGAGATAGACTCAGAGATGAGAGATACCAAATGACAAAGCCTCACGAAGCAACTCAATAACTGCACTATACTCGGTGACATTGTTTGTGGTGTCACCTAAGCATATACCTCCAGAATATAATAATTGGCCTTGAGGTGTAAAGATTACCCAAGATGTGGAGGCAAGCCTCTGAGTGTGTCGGCTGGCACCATCTTCATACCCAATGAAAACCTCAAATTCACTTGACATCTACCACAGTGACAAAAGATAACATCAACGACACGTCCATAACACTAAAAGAAACTAGAAAGTAATAGTACAAAGACTATACATATGTTACAAAACGTTACCCATGGTGACCTGCCTATAAGTAATACTTCTTGAGGTAGAGACCATTTCTAGGCTCTGCCAAAGCATTCCCTTCAAAGTCAACCAAATGATAAGGGCCCTTTTTCAAAACCTCTTTTATGATGAAAGGTTCGAACCACATGGGTTTGAATTTTCCTGCTCCCAGGGGGTCCTTATCTTGTTCATAGACCAGGACAAAGTCGCCTTCAGAGAAAATCCGAGGACGAACGAACCTATCATACTGACACTTGACCTTATTTTTGTGAGCCTCGTTGGCCAGGGCCACATCACGACACTGCTCATTGAGCTGCTCAAGGTATACTAATCATTCTTCAAGTGGAGAAGTGTCCGACAATAATTGTACTGCCAACTTTAAAGACAGGATCTGACATTCGATAGGAAAGACTGCCTCCAACCCGTAAACGAGTTGGAAATGTGAGAAACCAGTTGCAGTCTTAATAGATGTTCGGTAATCCCATAATGCCGAGAATAACATGAAATGCCAATTTGACTTGGCTGAGTTGATCGTTCGTTGTAGAATGGTCTTAAGAGTTTTGTTCACAGCTTCCACCTAACCATTTGCTTGGGGGTAGTAGGGTGACAAATGTTCCTGCCGCAACCCAAGTTTTGATGTTAACTCGGTCATCATATAGTTTTGAAAGTGATTACCATGTTCAGTGACAATCTCCCTTGGGACGCCGAACCTTGCTATTATCTGGTTGAATAGAAAGAGAGTTGCAGTCTCTCCATCATCTTTAAATGTTGGCATAGCTTCAAGCCACTTTGTGAAGTAGTCTACAACTACAATGATATAGCAGTGCCCCCTTGCTGAAGGAGGGTTGCATGTAGTGTAATCAATCCCCCACTTGGTGAAGGGACCAACTGTGATGACAGGAAACATGGGAGCAAGATGTTCCCTCATCTTTTGAGAGAAGATTTGGCATGGGTGGCACTTCTGGACTGATTCGATACAATATTTGATAAGTGTCAGTCATAAGTAACTTGCTAGTAGAATCTTTTGGGTTGTTTCCAACCCAGACAAATGACCGCCATAGGCTCTGGTATGGAAATCGTTAAGCATGATAACGACTTCTTCATGAGTGAGACATCGATGTAGGATGCAGTCTACACCTCTCTGATACAATGTATCATCGAGTATGAGATAATTCTTAGCCCGATAGCATATTCATCGACGCTCATCATGAGAAGCAGAGGTGGGGAAATTCAAAGTCTGGAGATATATAAGTATATCTCCATACCAGGGATCTGAAGAGGTGATCAAAAACATATCTCCTCCGATAGGAGACTCTTCGGGCACAAGATCACCTAACTCAAACAGAAGTTATGAAATGAGTTTTACGAAGACCAGTGACTTTTTGGATTTCATTGAAATGAAATCTAAGTCAAAATCCTAGAGGATGACTATCCATCTACTGATCTTGCCTCCTATTACTCATCGTGTCAACATGTACTGAAATGGATTCACGATAGCAATGGCAGTGGTCTTCTGAAACATAACATAATGATGGAACCGTTGAAAATCATAGACTGCTACCAACACAAGTTTTTCAATACGAGAATAATTGAGTTCCGGTCCTACAAGGCCTCAGCTCAGGTAATAGATGACATATTCTGAGAACAAGTCATATTACTGAACTAAGACCATGACAATGGTTGACTCTGCTGCAACAAGATATAATAAGAAATCCTTGTTATAGTTAGGTGGCCGGAGAAGAGGGGAAGTTTTGAGTGCATGTTTCAATGTGGTGAAAGAGCGTTGAGCGACATCATTCCAATAAAAATGAACGTCTTTCTTAAGTAAGCGTATAAATCCCTTGGTGATCTCGGCATAGTTAGTGATGAAGCGTCTCAAAAAAATCTCCTTGCCCTGTAGACTCTGAAGTTGAAGGATTGTGTGTGGGGAGGGAAACTAAATTATTGCCTCAACCTTGAGAGGATCGACCATGATCCCTGTTGTTGACACAATGAAACCTAACAAACATCCTCATGTTATGCAAAAGCTGCACTTGTTTGGATTCAAGCGAATCCGGAAGTAGCAACAACGCTCAAAGATAAGTCGAAGGTGTGTGGGATGATCCGTTCTCTTGCAAGATCGAGGTGCTAAATCATCCAATTAGGCCTCGACTATATTCTTGAGGTCATGCAAAGAAAAATACATGGCCCGCTGAAAGGTGGCTCCAACATTTTTGAGACCAAAAGGCATCTTACGATATGCGAATGTACCCCATGGACAGATGAATGTTGTTTTGTGCTAGTCTTCGTGTTTTATTTGTATTTGGTTATATCCCAAAAAACTGTCCATGAAAGAGAAGGCCTCACAACCCGCACATTCATCAATTATATGGTCGATGAATGGTGTGGGAAAATTATCTTTGGGACAGGCCTTGTTCAAATCACAGAAGTCTATACATACACTAATTGTGCCTTGTTTTTTATTGACCAACATGGGGTTTGACACCCATTGGGTCAAATGGATAGGATAGATAAAACTGGCTTTTAGCAGTTTCTCAACCTCAACCTTAATGGATTCTTCTTTATTGGGGTTAACTGGACAAAGCTTCTACTAGACAGTCTTGGAATTTGGATAAGTTGTGATTTCATGTTCAACTATTTTTGGATCGATTCCTAGCATTTCCTCGTAAGACTAGGAAAAAACGTCATGGAATTATTTAAAAAGATCTGTGTAGATTTGAATCTTTCTGGGGGAGCAGTTAGCTCCGACGAAAACATTCTCCATGATGCCAGGGTTTTAGGAGATATCGATCGGTAAGGTTTCAACGATAGTTTCCATATTACCCTCAGCATAAACCTCGTGTGTAGCTAAGGGATTAATAGGACAAGACCTATCACTTGTCATAGTCAAGGTGAATTCTACGACTTCAATTCTGCTTAACTCTAGGAGGAAGTATGGTCGGTGATGAAGATCTTCCTAGGTTTTGTTTGGACTAGTCATTGCCTCAATTATAGCTTCATTAGAGGGAAAGACTAAGTCTAATGAATTGATGTCAGTGAGAGAACCCTAAGCCCAAATAGGCTCTAGAAGTGGATCGAACTCTTGGGCAGGAGTTGGATCAGTGTTGGTTGAATCTTGCTAGACTAAAGAGTACGCTACTTCAGTTTCAGACAAGGGCATGGACATGCCCGGGTGCCCTGTCCCATCCATCGTGACCGATGGGGAAGGAAGTAGCCACGGATCATTGAAGTAAGTCATACAGAATGATGAAACTTGAAAAATCTCAAACTTATGGTGATTGGATATAAACTTGATATCACCTTGGGGGGTGGGTAATCGAAGGTACCCATCAAAGATGGGCACAAACCAACCCCTACATTGACTACACCTAGTTGAGTATTATCAATCATCGGGACCGTGGATGCCCCCAATGAAGGGTCAGGTCTGGAGAAATACAATTGATCGATGGTCACTATTCGGTCCTCGTGTGGAAACAACAAGACCCGAAAAACTGTAGCAACCACAACTTGCATGGAATAAGTCCAACTACTCCCTAACAAGATGTTATAGTCGAAGGGCGCATCGACTACCTCTACCTCGACACATACAGTCTTCCCTCCTAAATTCACAGGGAAAGAGGGAATGATACCATGTGGTCAAAATGAACGACCGTCGAAAGCAGTAAGGAGAGTAGGTGATGGAGAAAAAATGGGCTAGTCAATGGCCTTCCAACATGCCAATGACATAATGCATGTCGAGGTGCCCTCATCAACCACTGTGCTGAAGATATTTCAGGTAAACGTTTTCGTGGGATAAGCCACTACTATCTAAAACGCTACGTGGTAAGGAAAACAAGGTTTTAAGTCAGTTGTATCCAGCATGATTGTACCTGGATTACAAGTCTCAGTAGATCCTAAAGCGGTTAACAAGGCTTTCCTCTGGGAAGGGAAGCTTTGGAGGACCTCCAAAGAGGACATCGCATAAGGGGTTTGTGATAAATCTTCCACCATAGAATAGTTCTAGGTGGCCCTTATGTTTGGGTTGTGATAAGATTTTTTGAACACGCCTTTGGGGATGCATGTCATTGTTTCACCCAACGTCTTCTCAATCTATAGAGGAAGAGATGGGAGTTTAGCTTTGTTTCCCTTCTCAGAAGTGCTTGGTTTACTATAGTCATGCACTCTAGTTGATATAAAAGCATCACTCTTCACCATATATACAGTCATGGATGCAAGGTTGTTCGAAGATGGAGAGGGTCCTTGGCTACCCCCTTCCGTGCTTGCAGAGGCTTGGGTTAGATTTTTCCCATGTTGAAATGGATTGGTTAACACAACACGTTGTTGCTACGTCACAAACTTTTGGGATTCTATAAGCCGAGGACATAGATGGGTCAGGTGGTCTTCCGTGCATAAGTTGCATGGATACCTCACCTTCTATTTCTCAGTGTTGTCCCCGCCAACATTATCGATAGGTTTTTTATCCCCCTTACCCTTCTTTCGTTGTTTTTTCTTTCCTTCGGGCTGTTGGGGGGCCTTTCGATTAGTCGATTGCACTGTGTGTACATCCAAAGTTTTGGTAGGGGGAGTAGCCAAAGAAGTAGTTTGGTTGGTTGTTGTGTGTTGTATAGACAACTGATGCAACTGCTTCGTCAATTGCTCAACGGGATTTGTTTGTGCTAAACCAACAAGACCATCGGCATGTGGTCCAACTCTCTATTTGGTGTTATCAAGTATTGAGCATGGTGAATATGGTAAGATCTCATATAATAAACCAGACTGAGAATAGATTAGCTCAATTTGTTGAGCTCTCATGATGGCGTCTTCTTCGGAAAATACTCCCGACGTTGCGATGTCTTTGGACAACTGTGGGACCAAAGACTTAAGGAACCACTCGAGAAGGAATGTTGGTGGGACTGGTACCTTAATTAAACTCTTTCGATGTCTCCATTATCGGATGTGATCAAAGATATGGTCTGATTTTGTTTGTGATAAATTGGCCAACAATTCGATGCCAACGTTGTATCTCACAGGTTACTGGAAATGGTTTACGAAAGCCATCGCTAGTTCGCCGAGGGAAGAGTATCTTGAGTGATCGATCTCAATTTACCATTTAGCGGCACTCCCAATGAGAGTATGTTGAAACAATCACAACTGTACGGAGTCGTCTTTCAATGAGTTAGATGAGCACCAAAGATGGAAGGTAGTCACATGATCTCCTGGATCTTATTTAGGGTTGGCTTCAAACTTTGGGATGTCCGAAGGCAACTTCATTGGCATAGGAGGCCAATGTGGATCATGACAGATAGGGTCATTCAACAACATTGTAAATTCTGGCAAATGCAAGGTTGCTAGGAAGGGTAGTTTGGGTTGTTGGTGATAACCTAGGAAAAAGGGGCCTGGAGTTTGGCTGGCACCAGGTTGCCAGGAAAAGTTTGGTTGTTGGCCTGGGTTCTGGTAAAAACCATGCCCATGGCCAGCGTATGGATTTTGCGTATGAGGACACATCATTGGCTGATTTCCAAAATAGGACATAGATGGTTGGGCATGCATTACATTCGAAGGACTTTGGGAAGGATTGCCCCATGTCAGTACCATGGAAATAGGCATAGTGCTTTATCTGGGGTTCCATTGATTGTGAAAATAATTACCCTAGATCGGCATTCTTGATGAGGGAACTGATCCCTACCAAGAATTCCAAGGCCCTGATGTGGAAGAAGTTCCTGGGTGTGCCCCATGTGTAGGAATAGTACCCTACATAGGAATAGGTTGCCCAAAACTGGGGTTTCCCCCAGTTGGGAAAGTAGCTGACGAAAATGCGTTGTTACCAAATGCACCAAACAAATAAAATGGTGTTGAACCTACCATCATATTATGCGAAGGTGGTCCTTGACTCCCTGCTCCAAGTAAACTATGGTGTGCAGGTGGCCCGATGGATTGATGATGCATGCCACCGAGCGAATGGGACGAAGGAGGTATATGACCTCCCCCATAAGGGAAAGTGTTAAAAGGAGTAGGAGTGCCCCCCATGTTTCCTTGCAGAAGAGCGTTAGAGCTCCCTGCCCCCAGACTTGAAGTCTGTGAAGCGGAGTAGGAAAGTATAGGACTTGTACCTGAACTAGGCATCCCATATGAGAATGGAGGGCCTGTCGCACTTGGTTGGAAAGGGGTTGTGGCCACCACCAAAGATGGGATCGTACCACTGTGCGATGTAGAGGCAGTCGAGACCATGGTGGCTTAGACTAGTGACGGTGGGTTAGGAGGTGGAAACTCTCTTGTGGTGACAACCGTAGTGGGAATTGAAGAATTCCCAGAAGGAGTAACAACATTTGTTTCCATTTCTGTGTGCGACACTATCTGACACTCGTAAGGATGAACCAGTACGATGGTGGGTACCGAAAGATCAATGGTGGAGGTTTCAACTAGACCAAAAGCTTTCATTCCAAGGCCTAAAACGGTCGATTCCTCCGGATGTTGGTCGGGAATAATTTCTTGTGACCTGGTCGCTTCAAAAGATCCTTGTTGGTCTAGCTTTCGCCTTAGTGGTGGCGGCGGTGGCTCCAGTGTAACCAGCGGCAGGCCAAGAATCCTTCGTGACCGACGAAGATCATGATCCTCCACTGTGTGAGAAGATCAAAGACACTCTAGGGCATTCTAGTCATTCAAAAACAACACACACTAAAAAGGTCCCTATAAGATAAGACATACAAACACTAAATTAATTGGAAGAACAGTTACAACAACCAACACTAGAGAAACTTACCAGTGCAAGTGAAACTCGAACACGGAAGCACCCTCTAGGTATACTCTGCAAAGCGTGGCCCGATGTCTGTCCTAGATACCGCAGTATACCCTCGCAGTCACCTGTATATGTCCCTAAAAAATATAGGCAACTAGGTTTCCAGCGCGCGAACAGTCACCAGGTGGGTACAGTCAAAAGTCGGGTAGACCATAATGAGCAGGGTATCGAGCCTGGAACCTATCAAGGGTATCGAGAGAAAGTGGTCTGGAAGACAACTAAGGACCTCGAATGGATTCGAGACCCACGAAGCTCCGTGGAAAATGCAATTGACGGAATCCAAAGACAAGCCCTCTATATGTGTTCTCCACTACGATTGGTCCAACTTTGGAGGGGTTATCTCCGCTACCTTTCCGCATGCGACCTCATGTTTATCCCTTGTGTTAGAGGGGGGTCCCAGATAAATTTCATGATACTGGACTTGGACACTCCCTAACTCAGACTCCAATGTTTGCTTTTAATGGCCTTGAAGAGTTTCCTCTCCAATCTAATCCAAGGCCCTAATGAAGAACTAGTTGGTTAACCCTACAAACATAAAAGTCTAATGAATTTTAGATTTAACATTAATTTTATGGCTTGTCTTATGTCAAAGGGTATGAAATTGAAACTAGTGATGTTTGAAAGATGAAATTAAAAATGAACAGAAAGCTAGAAACAAAAAACCTTCACTTAACACAAATTTTCAACAACTTTTCAAATTTTTAAAAAAAAAATTCTAAGATCTTTTGAACAACAAACTCAAAGCAGGATTTCATTTGACTATGAGCTACTTACGATCTAATTAAACTATCAAGAACTTATGAAAGAAAAGACTTTTCCCTGGTTACTAATGAAAAACAACACTTTTCAACCAAACAAAGAAATGAAAGATTTTTTTTTATTTGAAAGCTCACAAAGAAAAAAGGAAAAATATCAACAAGTCAAAAACCAAGAAAAAATTATGGCCTAATCATAGATCACAAAGAATCACTTCAAGAAATCACACACTAGAAACTTAAAAAAGGACTCTCACACTTGTCTAAAAACCCTAAAGAAAATTCTGATGAAAACTTTTAAATGAAAAAAGAAAGCTATGGCTGAGATCAAACCTAAGCTACTGACTGCTAGGATAGAGATTCAAAAACCCTGAGAGGTAAAACTCTTGTCAAGGGAAAGGATGATTGCCTCACCCTTAACAAAAACTATCATTCATAAGAACACTACTAACAATTCAATAGAAAGCGTGTGAATGCAAGATGTGTAGAGCTAGAGGGCGTGTACACGCGTGCTAGCCTTATATAGGCTGTGTGTATCTCTAAAACTATGAAACAAATAAAAATAGACAATCCAAAACAGGAAGAGACCACTGATATTGAGAACCAAGATCTCTTGAAGGATTAAACACTTTCTTTAACAGAAAAAAGAAAACAATGTAAGGAAAAAATCTGTAAAACAAACCAATCTGAGATGAACCCTAAGCTATAGACTGCAAACAACCAAGACTAAAAAGATTTTTAGAAAACCCCTGAGAATGATTGATTCTGACAGGGAAGAGGATGACTTCCTCAAAAAAAATTTGGAATCATACACACTACTGTTACTTCTTCAGCTAGCATTTACACGTGGGTTGTAAGAAAGTAGGGCACGGGTACATGCGTACAGACCTTATGCAGGCCACATGTACCTCTGTGGGTCTAAAAAAAAAACAGTCAAGCAAAGAAACAGAGATAGCTGGTATGGAAGACCAGAACCTCTGTTAGCTCAAACTTTGCATAAACTTCAAAAAACAGGAAAGAAAACCAGTCTTTTAAAAATACCCAAAAATATTCCCAGGAACCCTAGAGACGTCCCCAGTATGGTTTCCAATTCTGTTGTGGTGGGAAATCCCCCTACGGACTAGAATTTAGGGTTATATTATGCATGCAGATAAGACCAAAAGAACCCTACTTTCTACCATCGTCTCAGACCTAATCCCCATTTCTTTTAAGCAAATACATGGTTAAATGAACATACCTTGTTCCAGATGTTTGATGTCGATCCTTCTTCATGCTTGATTGCTTGTTAGCAGCTATCCTCCCAAGGCTGACCAGCATACAAAAAAAGAAACAAAATCTACATGCATTTGTTCTAAAGATTAATGGGTTAGAGATTCAAACATATATTCACTAAACTATGAAGAACTCATAAAGTGGGATGGGAAAAGCATTTCTTTATTATTAACTTTAATGAATCAACTTACAATGTCGAGACCGACCACTGCTCTGTGAACCTGATCCTGGGCTCCTCTTCAAATGTCCTCTAACTTCTTTGCTCTGTATCTGTCTTTGCACAAGGATAGCTAAAGGGTTGGGACAATGGGAATGTGTAATTGGGTAGAGTTTCTTTACTATTATTCTCCTTCTCCAAATGGGACCCCTAACCCTTCTTTTATAGGCTAGAAGAAGCTAGGTATTTGGACGAACCCTCGGCCATGCATGGCCGAGAGTTTCAGTTAACTCACCTAAAGCTGCGTGTTCCGTCGGCAACTTTCCTTTTTTCATACGTTTGTAGGTACACACGAGCTGTTTTAGGTCAGCTAGCATGTACACACGTGCAGTAATGAAGTAGGGCGCATGGGCCCTTATAAAAAAGGTTTTTTAAAGTGTTGTTTAGCAGTGATTTGGCAAAGAAGGGATCTAAGATGGCCTGATGCCAGGTAAGCATGTATGGTGAAAATTAGGGTTATAACAGTCACTACCACTAAGATATTTGATATAGAATCCATGCAATAGAATGTCTGAGAACATTTAAAATATGGATGTCATCTATAATGTTGTTAGAGATTTGCATCAATACTATAGTCATGACTATTATTCAAGCTAAATCTATGATATTTAATAGTTCATAATCTAGATTAAGTTATGATGGGTCTCATTAAATAAAATCATCATTTATCAGGCAATCTGATTTCATCGAGTTTTCATGGCAGAACTAGGGCTTCCAGAGATATTTTCCATATTCAGATATAAAGATTCAACGTCGAGCCATTATACTCACAAGATTATTCAAAAACATTATGGTTGCCAATATTTCAAGCACTCTACAAGAGGTTACTACCCCAAGTAACTCATAAATAGAGAAAAGATCACTCCAGTATACTCATTATCAATAATATGAAGAAAAAGGAACCATCATTCAATTAGAGCTATGGAATCGATCAAAATAAAGAATTCGCCAAAATTTCAAGGTATCATTTTTATAGGTTGGCTACAAGTTCAAGATAATGTACATTGTAAGACCAATTCCACTATAAAAAGATAATGTACATTTCTTAACATTTTTAGGCTAAGAAGGATACTTCAAAGGTATTAGCTTGATATAATATAAACCCTCACTTGCTTTAATAGCTACAAGGACTTCAATGCAAAAAAAAATATTACTACTCAGAATTACATCCTTCTATCACAATCGGAATGCCCAAATATCAACATTGTCATACTGCTACATTGTTCTCATCCTACATCCTCCCTGTTCTAGCGGTGTACATTCTACTGCAAACTTCAACACCTACAAGTATGCTACCAATGCAAACTCCTAAGAAGAAAATAGGCCTAGCTACAAAGTTTGTTAAAAACATAATTATCCTACAGAGTTTGTTTCCTCGTGCAAATAGAATGCAAACTCATGCCTAGACTTTGTTTCCTTCAAGCTACCTCTCAAAGCAAGAATTACTCAATACGTTCTCATCAGATATAATTTGATTTATCATCTCTAGAAGTTATCACCTATGTTATCTTTGATTTAAGTTATTGCATTGTTTAAATACAATGTTAAGCATTATCTAGTTTTCCAATACTCTTACCATCCCATACTTATACCACTCTTATAAAACTGGGCCATAGTTATGTAGTGTTTCAAACATGATCATTTGAAATATAAGTTGGGGGAGAGGGGATTGCAATTCTAATCCATAACAATCAATTTCAATCCATAACAAGGTGCCAATAGTCAAGTGAAAGAGTTGTGGCCTATGCAAAAAAGGTAAGTATGTTGACATGAATTAAAGCAATCATCTCAAGATGTGGTGATTTCAAAGATAAAGTATGAACCAAAAGGACTCATTTTGAATGCAACTTTACTCATTTTAAACCCAATTCAAGTTCTAAATTTCTCACCCATCATCCACAATGCACTAAGTTCCCCCAAGATTGAACGAAGGAAATCCAAAGGCATGTGTCCATAATGGGATTATTAAGTTTATTATCATTGATTCCCTAGCAAGATAGAAACACAAGGTTATTTGGGATCAATTTTTTAAGATAGCTGAAGAAGAATTTCTATCTTCATAGTCCACCATAGGTGTGGAAGTGGCTCCTACAACACAAAAAAAAGGGGGGAAGAAGAAGATTACTAACAAGGTCACTAGGTAGGATGGCCCCAACATTCAAGGGGGCTACTTTAAAAAGAAGAGAATAACAGTTCAATCACCCATTCTCTACGGATAGAGGACATAGCCCAAGACATTGTTGAAACAATGCTCAAGATAGGAGGTTCATCTACTCATAAAACATTGATACTATCAAGCAAGTATAACATCAAAGATAAGAAAGATAAAGAGTAGGAAGCCAAGAACAAGGACAAGGTCTCTCATGGCTAAAGAAGTAGGGATATTTTACCCACTAGGAACCTACTAGACATAAGATTTTTGTTGACCCATGTTCCCATCCACCGATCTTGATAAGGACAAGATATTGATATGATTTGAAAGACTTTGTATATATATATAAGAGTAGTGTAACTTAGTGGAATGTATAGGGCTATGTGGTCTCGAACCTTAGACCTTCTTGGTAGAATAGATCAAAGTTATTATTATCAAAATAATTTGAATTGTTCCAAGAACCCAACATGCATTTTATCACATCTGTCTCTTTCCATGTCCATGTGGATTCCACTACCATTGCATTGGGAACATGTTGGCATAGCTAGGTAATTTTGCAGAAAAAAAATGTAATTACACAACCATGAAAGGCAAAGGCTTGGTGATGGTGTATATGCTACAAAATTTCAAGTATTATCTTCTGGACCAGTCCTTCAAGTTGTCCATTGATAATTTAGTGGTCAAGTATTTGGTTAACAATACAATGTTGGAAGGTTAATTCTATCGATGTTTGCTACTATTTTAGGAGTTTGATTTTGAAGTGGTGGTTAAACTAGGTAAATAAAATGTGGGACATAATCACCTCTCGATAATCCACAATTGGAACAATGTTGGGATAGATCATAAAGTGTTGAATGTAGATATATTTTGCATGGAAGCTGTAGTTCTTGAATTCTTCACTAATATTCAAAACTTCAAATATAAATCTACATGCACTAGAAGAATATGGTGATAGTAAAGATTGATAACTCATAATTAAGGATACAAATTATTAGTTAATCATATGGTACTTGCACACATTAACAATGGATGGGATTCTTGACTACTATGTGTTGGATCATGAATGATAGGTGGTGCTCTAGGAATCCCATGATGGACATCGAAACATACATTATAGTGAGAAGACACAACTATCACAACATACATTACAATGAGACATGTTGGATGCAAGTATCATTCAATTCAAGGCTAGAGTGCACTCTCCACTCCATTATTCATATTTTTATCTTCATTCACTCCTATCAATACATATTCTCCCTTTATCTTCTATCATTTGTTTATTTAGGGTTCATATGTGTGTGTGTGTGTGGTTAAGATTTTGTATTAAAAATATGTTATAGTTGTATTGGTCAATGTAAGAATACAAAAAAAGGTTTTTCCCACAGTCTATGATTCATACTTTGTTAAAAAAATTGATGCTTGTCTACCAAAAGTGTAATTGTATCCTTTCATGAGGATTGTGAACTTTTACTAGTATAAAGCCTAATTTAAAAAACACGTCAAAACCCTTACCTTATCATTTTCCTTTCACTAGCTCCATTATCCCATACAACTTGATAAGATTTTCCCACGAGATGCAATTCCATCACAAATTCTTTATATGAGTAAATAATATATAAGCAAATAAACATGCATTTAGTTATGTAAAATATTCTAGAAAAAAATTAAGTGGTGGCATATTAATGATCTTCTCTTTGTTTCGAGAATAGGTTATTCTCTGCTGAACAGGGCAAACCATGTGAAGGTGGAAGCTCATATGGACCCTCCCCCCCCTCACATCGCTCGCAATTCCCCATACCCAACACATGATTTTCTTTATATAGAAAACATATAGGCACTCATGCATAACTAGGATAGTCATCAAAACATATGAACATATAAACATTGAAGCATATGAACATAAAAACATCAATGAACATCCAAATACAAGTCATGAATTTATATATCTAATTTTTATTTGATTTATGTTTTTTTACATTCATAAAATTGACAATTGGGGTATCATAATCATCCAAGGACATTGTATTTTGTGTGCCCTATCCTTCTATTGTTTTTGTTTCCATGCACTCATGTACCATAGTTATGGTACATTGCTGAGAAGGGCGTTGAGGCATCTATTCAGGGTCATGAACTGCAACAACTAAAATGATCATATCGATATGTTGAAATATAATTGAAATAACTAATTCATTATTTTGATGAACATTACACTATTGCTCTTTACCTGTTTGTGTAGCTATGATAGTTGGTGCGTGAATTTATTGTCCACTTGGTTCCTCTCGTAGTTCACCCTCCCGAGCTACATGCTCTTCAATTTTGAGAAGATAATATATAAGTATAAGTTAGGAAATAAATATCTACAAACATAGTAAATATTTCTAATTCTGAATCATACATACCGGAATGGGCAATCTTCTCTCCACTATCATTGGACATGTGCACCCTTGTATGACGTGGTGTCTGTTGAATACCACTAGATTCATTGTTGTGGTAGCATTGTTGCTTGAAAATAGACATAAATACTTAGTTAAGGGTGATATAATAAAATATGAATAGACTTTACAAGAATGCTATTACGGTTTCCTTATTCATTTGATTTAACTGCGTGGTTGGGGAGATAGGATTATGGCCCAAGATTTTTCTATATTCAATCACACTTTTAAAACCATGCTTGTAACCAAGCTTTAGGTCCTCCTCAGTGGCAGCAGTGTCAAACATATTTAACTGCAATACATAACACCATTAAAAATACCAATAACAAAAACATATATTTGTTCGCTATTGTTAAATAAATATTAACCATAGTTAATCATTTAAATCTTACTATTCGAGATTTTAGTTTTCCATAGCCACCCTGGCCTAGTTTATGCTAGTCATTTTTTCCACTCTAGCCTTGGTTTCTTTGGAGGTGTCTGGTATCCTACATATGGAATTTTTGAAAAACATTAGATATCGGAATTGTTACTTAAAACAAGAAAGAAAAACATAAATGTTCATATTTCACTGATAATATGACATGTGTTGTACCTTGCTTGACCATCTCATGGATGTATTCCTTGTTTTTTAAACAAGTTCTCTGTTGCATCCTCTATAAGGGCCTTCCACTCTTTCTCTGGAACCATGGGAGGGCACTCATGCTTGAGGTATAATTGCAATTTCTCCTTATACTAGGCCCTGGTATATTTTAAATTCTCGTCGACTAACTTTGTAACCACTTTCTTGTTGAAAGTATTGCCGAACAAGTTTACCATATGGTCTATTAAATCATCTTTATTTTTGATATCTTAGCCATTCCACCGTGTGCGAATGGTGGGGCCAAACAACTCCAATGCTTTGTCATTTAAGTTATTTAGAAAAAATTGTTTCCTGCAGAAACGTGTTATCCATTAATTTATAATAATCTCAACAAATGTCCATTTCAATTTCATGAAAACAATGAATCAATTAATTAACAAGTACCTGCAATCTTCTAAATCTTGATCGGAACACATGTGTCATCCACCATAAAGGTGACATCTAGTGATCCATTGCTTTTAATTCATTCTGCTCCATGCAAAATAGTTTCCTCTCCATCTATAGTACGTTCCTCTCCAGAGTCATGTGGATTCCTAGTCTCTGACTCACCATGCTTTGGCATGTCATGCCAGTCAAAATCATTTTGCTCATCAACGGATTCAAGGGGAACCTCAGGAGGCTCAAAAAGCCTCACTTTCACTTTGCTATGTCAACAATTTTTTTGCATTGGACCATCACTACTACCTATAGTAGTTGTAGGATCGGTAGGTTCCCGATGCACAGGGTTTAAAAACTCCTACAAACGGAAAACTTTACTTTATCAGATCATATACAAAATATAAAACAAAAAAATGGATATGAAATTGTCATAGATGATAAAAATATGTGAAGATGCCACTTACCCCAAAATTAGTTATTGTATTTTGTAGCTCTACAATTCTTTCCATGTCCTCCTATGTCAAGGGTCTTTTGCTAATAAAACCTAGATATTCTATTTTAGCCTTCTTCAAGGCCTTCATTACAGTTGTCATTGGGTTAGTCGAAAAAAATATTTCTTCATCATCAATATACTCAGTGGGAGCCTTCCCACGTTGACCATGCCACAATACATTGATGAATAAAATTAATGAGATGAACTTTAACATTTGAGAAATTTAGTTGTTGTAGTCATAAGTTGTTATTGTATTTAACATTTACCTCATGAGGCACAACGAGTGCCTTTCCACAGTCACCCTGGATAGATGTAGAGGGTAATTTTCAGACACGCTCACCCTGGATAGATGTTGACACAATAAATCAATCAACAAAAGTTATGAAATTCACCTGTAACATTAAAAAAATGAAATATTGCAGTAATATCAGAAAAACAATAAAAAAAATTCAGAAATTTAGTTGTTGTAGTCATAAGTTGTTACTATATTTAACATTTACCTGGTGAGGCACAGCGGGTGCCTTTCCACAATCACCCTGGACAGATGTAGCGGGTGATTTTCGGACCCGATCACCCTGGACATAAGTGGACACAATAAATAAATCAACAAAACTTATGAAAATCACCTGTAACATTTAAAAATTGAAATATTGGAGTAATATCAGAAAAAAAAAATGAAATTTCAAAAATTTAGTTGTTGTAGTCATAAGTTGTTACTGTATTTAACATTTACCTAGTGAGGCACAACGAGTGCCTTTCCACGATCACCCTAGACAGATGTAGCGGGTAATTTTCTACCACGGTCACCTTGGACAGATGTTGACACAATAAATCAATCAATAAAAGCTATGAAATTCACCTATAACATAAAAAAAGAAATATTGCAGTAATATCAGAAAAAAAAATAATGAAATTTATGAAATTCAGTTGTTGTAGTCATAAGTTATTATTGTATTTAAAATTTACCTATTGAGGCACAGTGGGTCCCTTTCCACAATCACCCTAGAAATATGTATCCTGTGATATCTCACGATCACCTTGGATAGATGTTGACACAATAAATTAATCAACAAGAGTTATGAAAAATAAATAATGAAAAATGAAATATATGCAGTAAAAAATTGAAATATTGCAACGATAAATTGTAACAATGATTGATCAAAGGTTGAGTTGAATGGTATGTAAGATATTTACCCACATATCTGCACCCCCTCCATCTATTCGATTTAAGTTGTAATCGATCAACAACTCTTCACCTGGAACTATTGTTTTTGTTGCACATACAAATATATGATTTCCTTCGCATCCCTCAAATATGCAATTCATTTTCTTAGTTGTTGCCACTAGTCGTGTACTATTTATAAACCCCACAATGTTTCCAATAGCTTTTGTCCTTCCATCAATATACATAGTTGCCCATTTATTTTGATTGTTATCTACTAGTTGTATATAATTTGCGGCAACTCCGTATCTCCGCATATTTCGCATATATTGGACCAACATCAACCAGTGATTGTACTTGTATAATGGTCCGACATACTCCATCAATTCAGTTATAGTTCCATAGCCGACCTTTATGCCATCCATGGAAAATAACCCCAATCCATGTAAGGACAAAGGAGCAATGCAATACATCCTCCCATTGATGAAGAAATATGTGTCCACTTCAGGTATCTCCTTAGGTTCCCATCGTTGCACTAGATTTTTATAAATCAAGGGCAACTCAATGTCACCTATGCTCTCGACATCATAATTACATGAGCCTCCGTTGGAAATAAACAATTGCATGCATTTATGAAATCTTTTCCTTACCTTTTCAGATCTAGTTGATCTAGAACCGGTAGATCTAGTACAACACGTCTCACTTTCAACCTCTCTTAGTATATCTTGATCATCACTCGAGGAATATAGATCTGAAAGATACCTATTTGGTGGTACCTATACTCCTTAAAACAAGAAGATAAGTTATCGTGCTAATATACGTTTGTGGTACCAACACAGTTGCATATAGTTGCATTTAGTTGCAATATAATTGCATATAGTTGCATAAGTTGCATTGTTGCATAAAGTTGCATACAGTTGCATAGTTGCATAAAGTTTCATACAGTTACCTAAGTTGCATAAGTTGCATTTTTGCATAAAGTTGCATATAGTTGCATAGTTGCATATAGTTGCATATAGTTGAATATTTGCATATAGTTGCATACGAAATTGTCATATAGTTGCATAAGTTGCATATAGTTGCATATAGTTTCATAGTTGCATAAGTTGCATAAACTTGCATGTTGCATAAAGTTGCATAAAGTTGCATAAGTTGCATGTTGCATAGTTGCATATAGTTGCATAGTTGCATATAGTTTCATACGAAATTGTTGCAATATAGTTGCATATAGTTTCAATATAGTTGCATAAGTTGCATTGTTGCATAAAGTTGCATATAGTTGCATATTTGCATAGTTGGATAAGTTACATATTTGAATATAGTTGCTATATAGTTGCATAAGTTGCATTTTTTGCATAAAGTTGCATATAGTTGCATATAGTTACATAGTTGCATATAGTTGCATATAGTTTCATCTTGAAGAGTGGTTCCAAGGGTGGATTAGAGGAATTCCCATTCTTGATGGAGAAAAATTGCTTGATGTGCATCTTCCAAACAACATTTCTCTCAAACTTGAACTCAAACATAGAAGGAATGATGTAGTGTTTGCATATCTTCACTAGGACAACATGTGCAATGGTCAGAAAGGAAAAGGCAGAGGCCCTTATTATTCGGTACGATGAATTACCTAACTAGATTGTTAAAAAGTGGGAAGTTATTTAGATGGGATATATTATAAGGTGTCTAGGAATCCCCTTTAGAATTTACGTACTTGTAGAAGACTTATGCAATTGGGTGTTGAACAACTTTGAGAATGACCTTCATAGACAATTATCTGAAGATGTACTACTTGCAAGGAGAATCACCACCATAGCTAACAATATCTTTCTAGAAAGACATTTATTGTTCTTTTTCTTTTTTCCTTCTACTATAGGATATAGGAAATTGAATATGCTTCTTATAGGAAATTTGAAATTTGGAGGAAACAACCTACAGGAAAGAAGAAATGCCTCCCATTGGCATCGTGGAACTTTTATATAATTCCAAAGGAGGCTAGGGGGATAGAATTGACTTACATTTGATATGATGTAATGAGAATAAATGGAAACTTGTAGAAACTCACAACAACAAATTGGAAATATGAAAACTAATACGTAATGTGTAAAATAATAGGGCACATGTAGCAGAAATTTAGACAATAGTTAACTAGTACTCTACAACAGTATGTTTTGTGTTTTTGTATATTGATATTTTGAATACTTTCTTACAGATCACAGAAAATAGATTGTCCATTGTATGTTAGGAAATTTAATGTGTAAACCCAACCTCCTCTAGCTCCTCAAGTCCGTAAGGTTGATGAAGCCAACTAAACCATGGTGGTCAAAAAGCAACCACATGTTAGGCTGCAAGTGAGAAAAAGCAAGCCTATTTTATTAACATTATAACTATATTGTCCTATTTTATTTTATCTTCCTCGGGACATCAAAGGTAACTCCATGTTTATTAGGAACTTATGTTCTCATCATGGTTTTATAATTTAACATTACTTGCATTCACTCATAATTTTTTTCTTTAATCATTGTGCTCTCGCTCCTTTAATATTCCTCTCATGACAATGATAGTAGAATTGGTTCTA
Organism: Picea engelmannii; assembly: GCA_009831015.1. NCBI lineage: Eukaryota > Viridiplantae > Streptophyta > Pinopsida > Pinales > Pinaceae > Picea > Picea engelmannii. The sequence goes on along the minus strand of ML780668.1, from coordinate 207,470 downwards.
AAATTACCAATTGTAGTCAAAATACCAAAATAAAGTCAAATTGGTGTCCAAGAGTTCAATCTAATTATTTTTTCATAAGTATCAAACATAGAAGGTTTTGTGTAATTGAAACATCAATAAAAGGGTTTGATATAATTATTGAGCTTTGTGGTCCCAATGAAAAAATATTGTTATCAATAGGCTATGTTTCCTATTATTTTGTATCACTCAATCATTATTTCATGATTCTATTACCTAAGCCATAGTAAGCTTCTTTTGTTTCTTGTTTCTTGATTCTGTTATCCTTTTTCTATATTTTTAAATTTAGACTAAAATTTTCCTTGGTCAAGCTATGGTTCAAAAACTCTAGCACATGCATCATTGTGCACCAATAATAGATTGAGAGGAACATGAATAAATTGATATGTATGAAGAGGATAATATTGAGGATCACATTCTTACAGATAAATTGGATAACTCTTAGGGGCTATACTTCAACATGTTTCTCTTAAGAAGCTTGTTTGTGTGGAAACTACTTCAATTTATACGGGCCATGATCATTATGATGTCAAGAAATAGGACAATCTTACTATCCTTGTGTATGGACAATTCATACCATCTATGAGCACAAAGTACCATTTATATAAGATAAATTGGTAAACAATTATTCATAATAAACACACCTAGTTAAGGTGCTCTAATAAATGCCCCTAGATACCATATCCAAAAGAAAGGAAATAGAATTATTTCAAGCTTCTATTACCTAAGCCACAGTAATCTCCTATTTTTTATTGTTTCTTGACTCTATTATCTATTTTCTATACTTTAAATTTAGAGGTAGCTCATTAAATTTTGCCTGATCGAGGTATGGACTGAAAACTCTAGCACATGAATCATTGTGCACCAATAGTAGATTGAGAGGAACATGAAGAAATAAATGTGCATGAAGAGGGTAATATTGACGATCACATTCTTGCAGATAACATGTATAACTCTTAGGGGCTATACTTTAGCATGTTTCTCTTAAGACACTTGTTTGTATGGAAACTACTTTAGTTTTTTGGGCCACGATTATTGTGATGTCAAAAAATACAATGATCTTAGTGTCATTGTGTATACAAAATTCATTTAGTTGCATAAAGTTTTAACATGTGTTTTATGATATTTCCAGTCCAATACTAGAATGGGTGGAGTGAGATTCTTATGTTGTTTAGTTGTGCAACACTTCCCACTGACTTGAACTCGAACCAAAATCGAATTCTATAATGTTTTAGGTCCAAGAAAAAACCATGTAGAATTGAAGGGATGAGACATGGAATACAAATGGGATGAAATATAATTAAAAGCACAAGATTTCCCTACACGGTGTTCATTCAAGATGAGACAAGGATGGAACATATGCATAGTGGGTGAATATAAAACATTGACGTGAATAGTAAATAGAGACTATAGGTGCATATGAAAATCCTAGAAAGTGTCATACTTCCACACTAACAATATCAGGGTTGACTTAATGGATGTGTGGACTAATCATATTCAACTATGTGGTATTGATGATCACAACATGGAAGCTTCAAAAGGACAAGTGGTGGAATTTGAATCACAAATTTGAGGGAGAATTTAGTTTGGTGCTATAAAGCATTTTGGGTCTGCATGATCATGCACTATTTTCCCTTTATGGTTTTGTCTACATGAGTATTATGCCAAACCTAAAGTTTAATTTTACTTCATTTATAGTTTCTTAAGTCTGATTTGCATGAGTGGATTTTGGCTTCTCCACACAAAATAGATATTGATGGGGGTGGTGAGCATAATCTTTAAGGATTGAAATATTAGAATTGAATTGTAGTTTATTTTTTTTACCTCATCAATGGTGTTGGGTGCCATTGATTTTGGTAGTGGTTCATAGGCCTAATGTGTTGGCTCAAAGCCTTTACATTAATCTCTAAGAATGATACTAGGGTTTTAGGTATCTTCTTGTGATTTTATTTTTTTTGTTTTGAGGGTGTGTTTATCCCACACACCTTATTGAATGTATGTGGGGGGGATAGATGTTTGGTTTTTTCTAACATACATATTACTCCCTTGCACATCAATGAAGTTTTTTTAAAGGGACAAATTAGTTGACATACGGTCACAACTATCTCATTGTCATTTTTTTTTTTTTTTCTTCATTGATGGTGTTGGGTTCCCTCTATTTTGGTAGTGGTTTGTAAGATGTGTGGAAAAAATTTGAGAATTTATAGTAATGAATGAAATACTAATGATCCCAAGATTGAAATATAAAAAGGAGAATGTGAACATGTTCATGGCATGTTTCAAGATAAAAATACCAGAAAACTTAAAAGAAGAGAAATAATACCATGTTGAATTGATTGTCGATCTCCTTCTCCTCATGCACATGTTTCAAATGGAGTTCCCTCCTCCTCCTCTATCCACCATGCCCTCAATCCTGACCTTCTCCTCACGTTCACTCCTCGCTTCCCTAAACCTCCTTCTCCTTCTCCTCACGTGCATCTCGACCTACTTCTCCTCCTCTGCATGCCCTCCTCTCTTCCCTCGACCTCCTTCTACTTCTCCTCAACCTCCTTCTTCTCCTTCTCCTTGTGTTCCCTCCTCTCTGCCCTCAAAATCCTTCTCCTTCTCCTCCTCTCTACCCTGACCCCCTTCTCCTCCTCTTCATGCAACCTACCTCCTCTACATGCACTAACCTCCTATCCTTCTCCTCTATGTTCCCTAACCTCCTCTCCTTCTCCTCTGCATGGCCTCCTTCTCCTATGCGTTCCCTAACCTCCCCTCCTTCTCCTCTGCGTTCCCTTCTTCTCTTTTGTGTGCCCTCCTTATCCTATGTGTTTCCTCCTCTCTACTTTTTCATCGACCTTGTCTGACTCCAGCTAGCTTGCACGAGAGTTGAAATGTGTTTTTTATTTTTTTTTTCAAACTTATGTTTTGTT
>ML780668.1:188159-204484 GCA_009831015.1 Picea engelmannii | reverse complement strand
AGTTGTATATAATATAATATATATAATTTATAAATTATATAAATTATATATAATATTATATTACATAATATTGTCCCAAGTCTCAATGAAAAAAGTATATCTAATCATGTTAATGCCTCTTAGGGTTGAGAACTAGGTTGTCTCGATGAAGGTTTTTCCTTCGTGCAAAGGATGGAGGACCACCATAATGAATGTTCATTAAAAGACAAACCAAATATGATACTTTCTATTATGTCGATATTTTGAGACCCTATTTTATTATAGTACTCTAATAATCCATTTGGCACATGAAACCTCGAGGTTGGATGTGTATTACGAGGATTTCCATATAAACCCTCAACATGCAACAAAAATTCTAATTTACTTTGTGAAGCTCTTACCACCCTCCATACTTTCCCCAAAAATGATATAAATAGATTTCTCTCTAAATAATATAAACGATATAAATATAGTCCATTGCATTGATCATTAATTTATATTCCTCTCTAATGGTGAGAAATAAATCATTAGCAAAATTCCCAATGATAAACTACTTGATTCCTTGTTTAGGGAGAGGGATGTCTTTAATCAAACATTAACCTATAATGTGAAAGATCAAGTAGACCAAGGCTTCTATTACCATCACATAAATTTCAATTTCCAACATAGATCCTTGTCAAATATAATGGATTAGCCCTACTTATTTTTATTTATATATGTTGATGGAGAGATACATCATTGCTTCTAAGAATATTTTACATGGCTCTAGGTAACAAGGGGACAAATTCAAGAGCCTTAAGGATGACTAGGATGAAAGGAAACTTGACCATATCATGGGCCTTTTCAAAGTTAATTTAAAAAAATAAAGTATTGAGTCATGAGCATCTAACCCATTATGTTCCTTCCCATGTTGCTAGGATATTCAATTTTTAACAAAAACGTAATAGTTCATTATTTAGAGACATGCATTTTGTTAGTAAAATCATGGCTAGATCACCTCTCATTTCAATCACCTCTCATTTCATATCACCTCTCACATAGATTTCAATTTCCAACATAGATACTTGTCAAATATAATGGATTAGCCCTACTTCTTCTTATTTATACATGTTGATGGAGAGATACATCATTTCTTCTAAGAAGATTTTCCATGGCTCTAGGGAACAAGGGGACAAATTCAAGAGCCTTAAGTGTGACCAAGATGAAGGGAAACTTGACAATACATGGGCCTTTTCAAAGTTAATTTAAAAAAATAAAGTATTGAGTCATGAGAATCTATCCCATTATGTTCCTTCCCATGTTGCTAGGATATTAAATTTTTAACAAAAACTTAATAGTTCATTATTTAGAGACATGCATTTTGTTAGTAAAATCATGGCCAGATCACCTCTCATTTCATATCACCTCTCACATAAATTTCAATTTCCAACATAGATCCTTGTCAAATATAATGGAGTAGCCCTACTTATTCTTATTTATATATGTTTATGGAGAGATACATCTTTGCTTCTAAGAATATTTTCCATGGCTATAGGGAACAAGGAGACAAATTCAAGAGCCTTAAGCGTGACTAGGATGAAGGGAAACTTGACCATATCATGGGCCTTTTCAAAGTGAATTTAAAAAAAATAAAGTACTGAGTCATGAGCATCTAACCCATTATGTTCCTTACCATGTTGCTAGGATATTAAATTTTTAACAAAAAATTAATAGTTCCTTATTTAGAGACATGGATTTTGTTAGTAAAATCACGGCTATAGAAAAAAAATTCAAGAAAGACACATTTATTATGTACGGTTATTCGTTTCCTTTTTCTTCCAAAATTAGTCATATAGAAATTTGAGTTCTTAGAGGTTTTTTATGCTCTAAAAATGTGGTGGACCATGCATTGTCAATATTGGTTCCATGGAGCATCTTTGCCTTGGCTAAAATCGATATTGGTGAAAGGCGCATTCCTATCAACATCATCATCAACATCATTTTCGCTAATATAGTTATCGATATCGTCAATGAGATCGTCATCTCCTAAATTTGGATGATCAACTTCTTCAACTTCTTCATATGATACATCGACTACATGAGACACCTGCTCCTGATCTTCATAGTCATTATCTTCTTCCTTGTTATTATCTTCATCCTCGGCTACATGATTATACTTTACTAGTCTTCCTCTTGGATCATATCTAACAACGTATGACCAACATGCTTTACCAGGTACCTCTGAGTAAAATACTTTCTCACATTGACTTGGAAGAACATAAGGCTATGTACCTGGTTCAAATGCCCTTGTATTAACCATTGTAAATCCATTATCATGCTCAATAATAGTTCTTTCAGGATCACATTCATGCATCTGTAGCCTGTACCATTTAACCTCAAACAAAACTATATTAAAGGAATTAAAATCACACTCAATTATATCCTCCAAATGGCCATAGTACCTACACTCAATTATGATAATATGTCAATAAGTTCCACTACAAATCACATAAGAAGTACATTTTCCTTATAAAACTATACTTACCTCATGTATTTTCCAAGTACATAAATAATTTGTTTTATGTTGTTGTCAAAGTCATCTGGGAGAGATAAAGGTAGAAAATGTTGTAACAAAAAACAAATAATTATTATTTGTTTCCAAAAAATGTGTACCAATAAGGAAATATATCATAACCTACTAATTACCTTAATGAATGTATGCCAGTCATGTGTTTTAACCCCACCAAAATCACCTTTTTACGTTAAGATATTTTGTATGTTCGACGAAAACTCCGTCGGAAACCTAATTTTTCAAATGACCTCTTTTACAATACTACTTTGTTGCTCTGTCAATAACCAAGGGAGACTAGTATTTTATTCACGACCATTGCCATTAGAATTAATAGTAACAATTTTCAATGCATGATTATCTTCCTGGATGTCACAACAAATCTTTCCAATTCTCTCTTTGTCAGTCCTTCCATCTAATATTCACCATAACAATTTTGTTATGTTCTTCTCGATATGCATTGTATCAAATAGATGAACTATTTATAGGTTCTCGTAGTATGGAAATCTACTGAATTGCATCAGGTAACTTTTCATTCCTCGTGGAAGCCCATTCGTGCCTTAACGAGATGCATGAAACATCAACAAATTGAAATTAACACTAATTAATGGGACAAAATGAAATTAACCAAAGATTTATATAATATGTCATAGATAAATAATTTGTGTACCTTGATGATTTCTAATATATTCCAACTTCCATAGGCGACGTGTCATTCTTCGTGGTTTTTTTTCCATTTTCTTCTTTACCATTGAATTTTTCTTTATCTGTAGTTCGATAACTATGGTTCTTAGGAAGAAAGTGCCGATACTCATCAAACAATTCCTTTCCTAAACTCCTTGAATGATGGGATTTTATCCTCGGACCACAAACTGGGCATGCAAATTTACCCTTTGTTTGAAGACCTACAATATATATGAATTAATGTAGCGTCAAATTAGAGTTAAAATTTAAAATAATGCATGATATTTTCAATAAATATATATAATATTAAATCACAAAATAAAGTAACAATATACCACAAAAATGTGTTAACCCGGGAGCATTATGAATTTTCCATGATAGTATTCCATGGAATTGAAATCGTTTTTGCCGTATTGGTCTAGATATGTCATACATAGTGACGCTAGCCCATAACTTCAACAACTCATCCATAAGAGGCTCATGAATATGTTCATATCTTTAACCTGGTACCTACCTAATTGGTTCAACATACTGCATGATTAATTATACTTATCTAGATGTACTTATATATAAAATAAATAATTACCATGCACGAAACAAAGAAATGAAATATTTTGTCATACTTTAAAGCAAATAAAAGATAATTAAATATCTAGAACAATCATTGACAACATTGTGTGCTCTCTCTTGATCAAAATCCAATGTTTGCCCTTGACCAAGTTTTGAGGATCCTTGGTCATTTTTGACCATTTTGGGACTTCGACAGGCTGTCGAAGGTGGAGCTCAAGATGAAGCGGAGATCGAGGGATATCGAGACCCTTTTAGGTCCTTTTGGGATTTGGGATTATGTAACGGGTATGGGGATGTCGGCCCATGGGTTTTACCCAGATTTAGGCCTATTTTGTAAAGTATAAATAGAAGGCTAGGCAATGTAGGAAGGGACCAGTGAGTTAGGTGCTAAGCAAGAAAGAATGGATAAGTGCTAGAGTTACATCTATGTGATATTGTGCTAAGTGCTAAGTGCAAGTGTGGATTGTAGAATTCTTTGTGCATAATGTGCGATACTTGCAGAGCTGAGTGAAAGTGGCCATAAAAAGCTTAGTGATGTAACCTATCTCGGGGAAGGAGGATCTAGCGAGGTGCACGTAGATCTCCTATCGTATGAGAAGTAGGTTTTTTGTGACTCTGTGCATGTAGATGACTGATTGAAGATAATAAATAAGAGAATAGTTGGTGGACGTAGCCCCAGGGTGGGGGTGAACCACGTACATGTTGTGTTTCTCTGCTTTGTGTGATGTATTGATGTGTTTATGTTCTTATTTCTTAGTGCTTTAGTCTAGATGAATGATAGATAGATATGTTAATGATATGTGCTTAATAGTATGGATGGATGTTAGATATGACTTATATACATGTGGTTAGTGTTGAATCTATTGAGATATGGTATTTTTTGTCATGCTAAGTGCTGCTAGATGCTAGATCTGAATGAATACATGTGTTTATGTGCTTATTGCTTAGTGCTTTAATATTGATGAACGATAGATAGATATATTAATGATATGTGATTAATAGTATGGATGGATGTTATATCTGACTTATATACATGTGCTTAGTGTTGAACTTGTTAAGATATGATCTTTTCTATCATGCTAAGTGTTGCTAGATGCTAGATTGGAATGAATACTGTGTTGTATTTTGATTAGGATTTAACTGTGTTGTAAGTAAGAGCTGAATATTGAGGAGTATAATTGTCGAGTGATATTTTAAGTGATTAGAATCAAATATTTGTATCCTATCTAAGGTTGCAGACACTGGAGTCCTACAACCACCCCTACCTCTACCTTAGGTGAGACTTCATCTGCTTCGCAGGTGATGTCGAAAGGTTTGGTAGTTAGGGTTTTGTTGGTGCATTGTTGTAGCGTTGAACCCTGGGTCTGCCCCTGTGCCAACAAATGATTTCGTTCTCAGGACTTGAAAATTTGATTGCTGTCAACTGAGGAAGAAGAAGCTTTGTGAAAAGATCTGAACTGAAACTGTGATTGTTGGGAACTGAGGAAAAAGAATCTTTGTACGAAGACCTGCTATGAAATTGTGAAAGCTCTATGCATAGATCTATCGCTCTAGTGTGCAGTATTCTACTTGATTTGTGAAAGCTCTGTGCATAGATCTGTTGCTCTAGTGCGCATTATTCTACTTGATTTTTGAAGCTTTGTGCTAAAGAAAGAAGTCTGATCTGAAGAAAAGAGATAAGATCTGAACGCTTTGTTCTCTGATAAAGGTAATAATAGTGAAAAAGTTTTAGACCTGGAAGATTTGTTCTCTGTAGAAGTAAGATTAGTGGAAATTTTTGTTTCTAAAGTATGGATCTAGGTATGTTTGATAATATTTGTCCTAGACTAAAAACTAGGGCACTCGTAGAAGAAAGAAGTTTGATATGAGTATATCTAATAAGGATAGTGAAAGATATGTTATAACTATGCATAGAAAGAATGTTTGGACTAACGAATGGATGCAGGACCCTAGAAAGAATTTGTTGCAGGTTAGCTACCAGGATCCTAGTGCACAGTATAGGAGAGGCTAGGGATCATTTAAAAGAAGGAGAGGATTAACCCTTTGTTACATTTGCAGAAGACCGGGACATATGGCTAAGGAATGCCATGGTAGAAGACCTAGTTGCCTCTATTGTAAAGCTCTGGACCATGAAGTATTGGATTGTCCTAGAATGATTGCTAAGGTTGAAAGATTGAATATGAACCAAGAGAACCCTAAGAAAGATCTAGAAACTGAGATTATGATAGAACCCCAGAAAGAATCCGAGAAAGTATTGCTACAGATGGAAGAAACCCTAAATGACCACCGATATGCTAGTTTATCAGAGGTATTTAAAGAAAAAGAATGCATTGAATCAAGAATAGGAGACTTTGTCGTTGAATGTGTTCTGGATGAGGAAACATGGGTGAATATCATGACTGAAAGAACTTGTAAACTTTTAGGGGAGCCTGTTATGACTCCTTCATTGGGAGGATAGGATTATTCAGAGGAAAGTTGATAACCCTATGTGAAAGACTTACCAGGATATCTATGAGTTCTCATGAAACTTCGACAGAGGAAGAATTTGAAGTTGTTAAATTTATTGAGAACAATGCTCCATTTGCTATGTTATTAGGGAAACCATGGATTGAAAAAGATCAGGCTAGAAGGAAAGAAAAAGAAATCTTGGAGCAGAAGAGGCAAGAGTTGAAATATTTCATGACTAGGAGGATCGCACACTTGATTGAAGAACAAGAGAACCGAGCGAAGCTATTTCAAACCAGAGAAATGGATGTCGAAGTAATAAGAACACTAGAATACCCGCAGAAGATTGAAGTACCTATTCTAGATACAGATGAAGTATTACCCCTGATTTCTAGGAAAGAATATCAACAGAACGATGTTACTCTGTTGAAAGAAGATAAGAATTAGAATGGAAAAAGGAACTTTGAGACGAAGCTCACTGGAAAGAAGGCTAGAAAACTAAGTAAGAAGAGAGATAATATTGAAAAGTTACAGAAGCTTCCCGAGGGAACTTCGCAGAAGGAAAATTTGCAAAATTGGAGCTTCCCCAGAATATCATAATAGCATCACATGGAACTTCGCCATGGAGAAGCAATATAGTCGTTGGGGACAGTACAATAGTTAGACCGATGGCCTGAGTGGGTAGAAAGGAATTTATGATCAAAAAGTTCACCACTAGACCGTTGGGACCACACCATAATGGACATAACTAAGTTAATGAAGACTTCTCACCCGTTGCAAGAGATCCATTTTTGAGTTACCTATTTATCCCATCATTCCACGCAACGAGAACACTTTTTCCAATCATAACTATATGAGCTTGAAACATAGTTGATTTTGCACAGTGATCACTATGTTATTACCAACCATCCCATTGCATTAAGAAGTTACCCTTCAAACCCGAGATATTCAGCCACTACCGTGCATGTCAGATGAGCTTAGCACTAAAGAGAAAATTGTTGAAGAAGTTCTCATTGACCTAATGACTGAAAGATAAATGTCTGCAAGTATTCAAGAATCATCGATGAAGGGAGTTCAAGCCTCTTCGTCGACTGCTTGCAGAGCCAGATCATCCTGACCTTCAGCGGAAAGGAGAACCAAACACAAAGATGACCTAGCCAATGTGAAGCTGATCCTACCCATATTGACCAATTACATCCTACCTCTGACTGGCATAGTGAGTCGAGAGAGTGTGGCAAGAAATTTCAAGTACTCCATTATTACTGCCTACCTCTCGAAGGGGATACACGCAGTTCGAGCACAACAACATAAGATCACAGCGTTGAAGTTTAGTGACTTCAACCTCAGAGATTGCAAAAACTACAGTATACTTGCCCCGTATAAGTACTTGAACAAAATGAAGGGGAAGAATTAAAATATAATCCCTCAGTCATGGACGATGAACCTCATACAATCCACTTTGTTAAACGTCATGAAAATTCCACACTTCGGACGGCACTAGGAAGTCAATGCATGTGCCAAGTTATTTATCTCATGTTGCCATGGAGGCTACTTATGGATAGAATGTCATATCACATTCAAAACAATGTTGATCCATAGGATCACAGGATTGAGTATGAAAGGACCAGACCCACAAGAGTTTTATCTAGGAAAATCCACAGATCACGCACTAGCACAGAAACTCAAGGATACATATGGTGATGTTAAAAAGGGAATGCAATGCTACAAGGTAGACTCCATCCAGAATGGCTCAGTGCACCTAGCTTGTCAGTTAATAGCCAGAAAATTATTAAGGAAGAACAAACCTACGCAGATCACAGGCTTTGTTGTTGACCTCACAGGAAAGTGTGTAGAAGGTTTATAGATGAACTGGGCGAATTACCTGGTGAATCAGCTGGAGCCAGATTGCCACGAAGCACAGGATCAGGGATACGAGTTCCACTTCAACTCGCTCCTAATCCTTATCGCCTTTGTTTCCTAGGAGATGCTGGAAGGTGCGACCTTCCCAAATATTGAACCATTCAAGCCGCTTGATGCGAAGTTTTTTACGCTATGGTACTAAAGTGATATGAAAAAATAGTGGAAGTCGAACGTTATTTTTCATACGTACTACCTTCAGCTGAAGAGAGCCATAGAAGTAGAGCCTTGCATGACTCCGAACACCTTATAGAGGTTCCAAACCTTGATGAATTTTTGTCATATCGACACTTTATCTACCTTACAGCACAAGCCGATGAACATAAGGAGAAACTACCATCATACTACAAGCTCGTGAAATAATATCTTGAGGAGATCACTAAGGACTGGTCGACATACCTCCTTATTCCAGCAAACCCTTGAAATATGTCCAAACCTGATAGCCTAGAAACCATGCATGATACACCTGGACCCAAAAAAATGAAGAAGACCGAAGAGGTTCAAGACCTAAGAAACACCTTAGGAAATATTGCTTCAGTATCACCTGACCGAGGGGGTGATGAGGAGGAATAAATAAATGGCACAGGAGCTGGACAGAATAAAGGTGAAGTAACATCGCCTAGAGAAGAGACCGATCCCCTAAAGAAGAGGAAGTTTTCTCCCTCGAAACCTTCTTCTCGGAAGAAATCATGAGCCACCATGACCAATATGAATATCGTGTTTACTAAAGATGACTTTGACTTCATCATAGCAACCCTCAATGATGCTTCGCTAGAAATCATGGAGAAACAAGAAGCCAAGTAGGAGGAAATATATAACAGACTTAAGGTCAAGTTCTGAGGGGTACAATAGGCCCTTCAGTCCAGCCGCGCAATATCCACTGCGCCCCTGCCATCAGGAGAACAAATTTCGGGGATGAGCCCACCCAACTCTCTCGTTTAGCTGATGTGGTCAAAGCTCTCCTTCACCGCGCACAAGAAGAAGTAGAACAAGCCACCCAGACCTTGAAGCAAGTACAAAGTGACATTATAGAACAATGCAAAATTACAAAACAGGAGAAGGTTGCTCTCCAGGAAAAGTTCAAAGAAGAGAGAGTACAGATGCAATAAGAAAAAGAAAAGTTTCTTGCAAAGCAACTCGAAGTGAAAGAAGCAGTCAACAAAGAACTTTGATCTGTGATGGGATTAGAGCCATAAGTAGAACACCATAACACACATCAAGTAGACCATCTCGCAGAATACATCCAGTAGCTACAACAATGAATATCAGATTTAGATCTCTACACCATGCCTGACACCCCACAAGATGTAAGAGATCAAAGAGAAGAAACTGCTCAAAGCGTAGTTGAAAGAATAAAATTGCTTTCCCTGGAATGCAAGAAACTGAGTGATCATAGTGCCCAGACATACAAGAAACTCACTGAGAATCCAGAATTGAAGGCACTAGAGTCACAACTCCAGGAAGAGAAGTATAAAGTAGAGACAATACAAGCGCAGTTGAATCCCCTGTCAGTTATAGAAAGAATGAAGAAATCCCAGGAGCAACGCACTGCCCAACAATAGGTCTATTATTCAGAGAAGAGTTATGGAAGTAAATTAGAGGCTCCAACATGTATAAGATGAGGCTTACCAACTGTTCACAGAAATCAAAGGCCGAGGATCAGAACTGGAACAAGTTGTCACTACAGCTGAACAACACCTAGAGGGACCTGTTAATGAAGCATTCATACAAGAGTTCACTGAACAAGAGGCCATAGCGCAACAACAATTTGAAGAAACTTGAGCCAAGCTTAAGGATTTTGAAGAAGAACTAGTCAGATCAGAGTGACTTGAGATGAGTCACAGGTGAGTGTTGGGGGTCTATTGGCCCTTGACCAAGTTTTGAGGATCCTTGGTCATTTTTGACCATTTTGGGACTTCGACAGGTTGTCGATGCTCGAGAACAAGATGAAGCAGATATCGAGAGATATCGGGACCCTTTTAGGTCCTTTTTGGGATTTTGGATTATGTAACGGGTATGGGGATGTCATCCCATGGGTTTTACCCAGATTTAGGCCTATTTTGTAAAGTATAAATAGAATGATAGGCAATGTAGGAAGGGACCAGTGATCTAAGTGCTAAGCAAGAATGAATGGCTAAGTGCTAGAGTTGCATCTGTGTGATATTGTGCTAAGTGATAAATGCTAAGTGAAAGTGTGGATTGTAGAATGCTTTGTCCATACTGTGTGAGACTTGAAAAGCTGAGTGCAAGTGACCATAGAAGGCTTAGTACTGTAACCTAGCTCAGGGAAGGAGGATATGGCGAGGTGTACACAGATCTCCTATCCTATCTAGAGTAGGTTTTTTGTGGCTCTGTTCATGTAGATGACTGATTGAAGATAATAAATAAGAGAAGAGTTGGTGGATGTATCCCTAGGGTGGGGGTGAACCATGTATATGTTGTGTTTCTCTTCTTTGTGCGATGTATTGATTTGTTTATGTTCTTATTTCTTAGTTCTTTAATCTAGATGAATGATAGATGGATATGTTAATGCTTTGTGCTTAATAGTATGGATGGATTTTATATCTGACTTATGTACATGTGCTTAGTTATGAATCTGTTAAGATCTGATCTTTTCTATCATGCTAAGTGTTGCTAGATGCTAGATCAGAATGAATACTGCATTGTACTATGATTAGGGTTTTACTGCATTGTAAATAAGAACTGAATATTGATGAGTATAACTGTTGAGTGCTCTATTAAGTGATTAGAATCACAAATCTGTGTCCCAGCTAAGGTTGCAGACACTGGAGTCCTGCAACCACCCCTGCCTCTACCTCATGTGATACTTCATCTGCTTCGCAGGTGATGCCAAAAGGGATGGTAGTTAGGGTTTTGTTGGTGCGTTGTTGTAGCATTGAACCCTGGGTCTACCCCTGTGCCAACATCTAAGGAGGAAGGTTATTGTTTATAACAAAAATAGGCTGCATTGAGTACATAGAATGAATCTCTCCAAATGGATTGAAACCATTAGTTGCCAACGAAAGTCTAACATTACGAGGTTCTTCTTTAAACATTGGCCACTTTTATTCGATGTACTTCAATGCAGAACCATCTCCAAGCATTCAAAGAACATTGTCTCAAATTTTGTTCTTTGCAAGGAAATCCATAAACTGTGCTATACTTTGGCACCTGAAAAACCGCTGGAAACATGGAATTATCGAAATATAATGAAGAACTTTGCGAGGCAACTTCTTTGATGCTTTATCGGTTCGATATCTACTTATTTTACATTGTGGGAATTCATTTTCTAATGCATATTTTCCATAATATATGATATGATAATCAAGACATGCATCAATAGCCTAATAGTCCATTCCAATTTCTTTCATAATCACAGATATTTCTCGATATGTGCATGGAAAAATATTTGACATCGATAATAGAACTTCACCTAACAATATACAAAATTCTAAAGAATAAGTCATTGTAAACAATATTAATCATCAATATCTCATCCAATATACTAATTTACAAATTAGAAAACAATAGCAATATAGGAAAAAATTTAACCTTTTACGTATTTGTGAACATGCAGGCATAAACAATTAACAAATTAAATACCTTAGTATCTATGTCAGGCATGTGTTTGATAAACCATTCAAAACCTTCAAGTTCACCAACAACAATATAACAGATAAAATATTTTTTTTTGGACCTTCATAAAGAGGTTGACATGACTTCTTGAGTAGAGGATCAACATCATGACTATCATCCTAGTTTTCCTCATCCACTAGAGAAAATGTGTCTTGGATCAATCTATGTACCTCATCTTCATGATTTGAATCACTAATGTTATATCCATCCATATCATCATTAATAACTTGATTAACAACTTCAATATTCTGATCTCGAAGTTCATCACCCTGTAAAGGAGTATTTCTGCTAGTACTTGGAAAATAACTCTTTGGAGGTCGACAATTTGGGGGCATTGTCTATATATTTACAAACAATGTAGAAAAGTTAGTTTGTATAGAAAATATAAAAATCCCAATAAGAAATATTACTAAAATTCATGACATGTTGATTATTACAGAGAATACATTAAATATTGAATCCTCTTACCAAGGGACGATATTCATAATCCCCTTCGGCGTGCCACTTCTCCCTACAATGTCTTTCAGTTGTTGTTATTAAAAGTATTTTTCTTTGCAAGCCTCTGCAATCATAGCAAGGGAAATAACATTTTCCATCGCCCCTCACCTCTAATGTCGCTCTTGACCGAGCAAGCTTCCTGCCATTTTCGTTCATAGTGACAAATCCTTGTCTTGACAAGTAATTGTCTTACCTACACCATACCAAATAGTAAGTTGTCAAATTTTTATATTTTATCTACTCCTTTCAATTGTGATATGTTTATTTACAGTGACCTACAATCCTCACAATTATTTCTTCTAAGACATTTTGACCTATTATTATTATTATTATTATCGATTAACTATTAAGATCGATATACTTCAGTTTGTACTATAGATCAATAGTGTGTATTGAATCACCATGGAAAATAATTACACACCATTTAACGAAAGTGGTCAAAATTTCTCAAACTTGAATCACTCGACACCATAGTACACTAGCCTCTAAGTTGTTTTGTAGAAAAAATGCCAATCTTTGAAATTCACCACTAAAAAAGAATGTCGACCACTTGTCATCCACAATTGGGTTGACGTATCGATTTTCATCTACATACAATGGTCACAATTTTATGCTACTTACAATGGTCACAATTTTATTTTCTAAGACACTTTGGCATGTTCTCATTTTTCATTGTCTGACTAGTAGATTTCATCATGTTATCATAGATTTCGTCATGAACTTTTTATATTTTAGATACTCCTTATTAATAGTGTATAAATAAGTTACATCAACTACAAACTAAACTTAATCACTACATCTATAATTGTGTTTGATTATAAAAAATTGAGAGAAACAACATCACATATAAGAAAAGGGTATGTGGATTTTATTGAGAAAGTTGAAACAAATATATTTTATTTATATTGGAAGAGTATGGTATATAATCATAAGTTCATTTGTTAAAGGTGCTTAGTCATAAGCCAAGAAATTTAAAGGTGGCTAACCATAAGCTAAGATGGTTGAAGGTGGTTAGTTAAAAGTGATTGTTATGTGCCTAATCACGACATAGATAACTTCTTTATAATAAGGTCATATGTGTACAAATGTTTCATTTATATAATAATGACATATATACCTAACATAAGTTTAGGGTTATTGTTTATGTATCTTATTTTTATAAACATGAGTTTCCTCCCTATCTTATATATACCATAACTTATCATTTATCAATATAACAATCAACTTCAAGATTTTATTCATGGATATTTCTTCTTTCATTTAATTGAATTACTAAGTGCTAGCCAACCATTAGGTCTACAAGTATCCCAACCATTATTGTCACTATTATATTATTTTCAATTTATGCAAGTGTGATCCCAATTGGGTACTAGGAATGTAACAAGTGGTATCAAAGCTCCAATCAAGATCTGTTGGTGTTTTTTTGTTAGTTCTTAAAAATAAGAGAGAGAATAAA
Source organism: Picea engelmannii (assembly GCA_009831015.1). Taxonomy (NCBI): domain Eukaryota; kingdom Viridiplantae; phylum Streptophyta; class Pinopsida; order Pinales; family Pinaceae; genus Picea; species Picea engelmannii. The sequence goes on along the minus strand of ML780668.1, from coordinate 190,751 downwards.
ATGACAATCAATTACTATCATTTCACCGATCATGGTTGAGTTTCAAGAGCACTTCCATATCTTTATCAATGAAAAGAGAGAGACATTATAGCTACAATTGAAGGGAAAAGGGTATGTGGATTCCATAAACCTAGAATATACTAACTAGATACGAAAACCAAAGACATGAAATATGGTACTACACATATAATATATTATCAAGGAAAAAAAAACTACATGAAATTTGGACATTTGAACACAAATTTACAAGTTAAATGAGTACATCAATAAATAAAAGCATACTAACCTTGCAAGTTCAAAATCTGAGCTATGTAGATCGAGAATTGGACTTTTTCAACCAGTGGGTGAAGGAAAAAATAAACAACTCAAACAAAATACATGAACAATGTCGCAACTATAGCAACTGTGTCGCAAAGTCTCTTAAAGTCAAGTATATATAGATCAACTAGTCAAATAGTTTTTAATACCGACCAATGAGATAGGCAAACATTTTGTGGCAATAGCGATGAACTTTCATGGCAATAGCGATGAACGTTCGTGGAAATAGCGAGGAAAATCCCGACCAAGTTAAAAAACCTATTTGTGGCTATATCGAAGAAATTTCGTGGCAATATCGATGAAAATCCCACCCTATATAAAAAAAAATGAAAATAATGGAAACGTGGAAAATTTTCGTGGAATAATCTGCCCATATGTAGTAGTGCAGTAAAGGAATTTGAATGGGTAATCCCTATGGTAGTTCAGGAGAAGAAGTAGGGAGGGATAAGGATATGTGTTGACCTAAGAAAATTGAATTATGCTTGCCTCCATGACCCTTTCCCTACTCCTTTCATAGATGAGGTGTTGGAGAATGTAGGAGGTCATGAAGCTTACTCATTCACTGATGGCTTCTCAGGCTACCATCAGATCAAGATAGACCTGGAAGACAGATACAAGACCATGTTTTCCATAGAATGGGGGTCCTACTAGTACACATTCATGTTGTTTCGACTAAAGAATGCACCAACAATAGTTTCCAGAATATTCATAGCTGCATTCAAAGAATTCAGCCGCCAGTTTCTAGAGGTATATATGGATGATTGGGCAGTCTATAGTCTATTGAAAGACCATGTATAAGTGTTGAGGTTGATGTTAGAAATATGCAGGTAGTGTCAGATATCATTAAACATCAAGAAGTGCATCTTCAAAACATCCTTTGGGATACTATTGGGACATATAGTTTGTAAACAAGGCTTTCTAGTAGATCCTGCCAAGATTGCAGTAATTGTTAATCTACATCCACCAAAATCAGTATGTTAGTTAAGAGAAACATTGAGACAAACTGGATACTATAGGAAATTTATAAAAAGGTATGCGTAAATCACTGTGCTAATGGAGAAATTGTTGAGAAAAGAAAACACGTTTCAGTGGAATGAGGACTGTCAGGGAGGATTAGACGCCCTGAAAGAGAATATGGTAACTGCACCAATACTAGTATTCCTGGATTGTGAAAATACATTCCATGTGAATGTAGAAGCATCCACCATAGAACTTGGAGCTATTCTAGCACAAACAGTAGCAAGATAATTGGACCATCCTATAACATTTTCTAGCGGAAATCTGTCAGAGTCGGAGCATAATTACAATACCACAGAGAGAGAAGGATTAGTTATGGTCTATGCACTTCAGAAGTTCAAACATTACTTATTGGGAAAACATTTCAATATGCTTACAAACCACTCAAATCGCAAATACCTCGTCAACAAGCCAATGTTGGGGAGGGAGAATTTGTAGATGTTTATTGCTGTTCCAACAATTTTACTTTGAGGTGATAGTCAAACGAGGGGAGTTGAATGCAGGACCTAATCACCTATCAAGGATCACTAATGGAGAGGAAACTACAAATCTAGAGGACAACTTTCTCGATGCACATTTATTTTCAGTCCAAGTAGTTGATCAATATTTTGAAGAAATCATTCAATACTTGAGTACAGGGACCATGCCACAAGAATTCAACACTGTGCAAAAGAAAAATCTAGTAGTGAGAGATTCATAATATCAATTGATTGCAGTACACTTAAAAAATATGGGTGAACACAATATCATGAGAATATGTGTACTATAACATGAAATATCTAGTATTTTAGGAGAATCCCACAAGGGAATAACAGGAGGACATTATGTAATGTCCCCACTCTGGGACATCATCACAGTGCAGAGATTTATGATGACCAGAGTAGCCAGATGGATGCTATAGTGAGTACAGGAGTATTTGAAAGGCATTGTGGGGTCCGTCTTGCATTGATGATCATATTCCATCATTATGAGCCATTCTGCATAGGTTGTCTTTGGTTTCGTTGCATTCTGACGATTTCCATGATTTTGACTATTTTGAGCTATAAGTCAATGGAATTCACTGAAGAGGTCATTTTGGGCACATTACTTGGAGAAACCTCTCAGTGTAATAGATCATTGGAATCGAGAGGAGCAACACTACAGGATAGGATGGATAGAAGTGACTTTCAGTGGTCAGGGAAGCCACAAGGAGAGATAAGGAGATTTTCAAAGGTAAAAAGGTTAATTAATTAATTAAAGTGATTTAATTAATTAAAT
>ML780668.1:145415-181287 GCA_009831015.1 Picea engelmannii | reverse complement strand
TAATTAATTAAAGTGATTTAATTAATTAATTAAATATTAATAAAATGAAAGTCACTTTGGAGGGACAAGGTGAACCAAAAAGTATAAAGGAAAGGCAAGGGCCTCTTCTCATCCATTCATGTATTTTTATCAGTTTGATATATGGCTTTAGCTAGTGAGCCCATCTCTTGGGGGTTTTGAGGGTTTTGACTTAACAAACCCTAGAGGACAATTCGGTGGTGAAAGATTCCACCTAGCTTGTCCCAAGCTTGGTATCAGAGATGCAATACTCTCCCACACCATTCTAGTCAGATCTACATCAGTGAAGGAGGTTCTACACAGCCACAGGCACAGGAAGAGGAGGAGGGCGCACCATTGGGGGTTTCCAGCAAAGGGGGTGCACCATCTTTGGAGAGAGATTCGCTGTAGGAGATTGGCAGGTTCATTGAGGATTCTATCACTTGGGTTTTCATTACAGGGCCTTAGACATCAGATCTAGTTCTTTCTGAGATAGTTTTATGGCTCAGATTATTTGTTGAGCAGTGGGGAAAATTAAAGAGAAGGAGGGCGTTTTTGAGTTTCATATCTAGTCCATTTGGAGGGGTTACACTTCAAATTTGACCTTGAGACTTCACCTAGTGACTTGCAGTGTCCCGATCTATATTTATGGAGAGTTTTAGAGCATTTGGAGGCCTCCTTCAGCAGGGCCGAATTATCTAGGGCTTCAGTCATCTAGTGGGGTGCACCACTCAGTGGGGAATTTCAAATCTACAGAGATTGAGAGGGATATTGGATATTCGGGAACCTGGGTTGTTCTTACCATCACCCGATCTATCAGTTGGCATATTTATTAGGGTGATTTGACACTTTTGGCAGCAGGGCTGAGTGATTGAGGGTTTCAACCTTCTATTGGAGTGTGGCATTCTTCAGCTGGAGAGTTTGGCATTAGGATCTGCTTGTATTGATCTTCATTTCTTATTCATCCTTTGTAGGCATATTTTGTATTAGAGGGAGCATTTTTTAGTAGCTCTTATCTATTGTTTATCATCTTGGCCATCTGTTGAGTATTCCAGATCAGCATCTTCATTGTAGCAGGTTTCTCTATTTTTTGAATAAAGAAGATTTGAGATGTTTTGGCTTGTCTATATTATTGCATATAGTTGAGGTATGTTCCATGGTTATCTCTTTCTGTTATTTTCTGCATACACACATATAAACACATCTAAACAAATAGATTAGCAAACTATTTGACGAAATACCACAACCAGAAAAAAATTTAAAAGACACCAAAACAATTGATGATCCTTGCATAATGGCTTGGGATCATTACACATTAAGCAGGCAAAGTTGTCGTGGAGAAGGTATTGCATGCAGGACTATGGTGTCTGACCATTCACAGATACTCAAAGGACTACTTCCATAGATGTGATGTATGTCAGAGGGTTTGCAAACCTAATAGACAGGATGAGATGCCCCTGAAGCCACAAGTAGCCTTGCAGGTATTCAAAATATGGGAAATATATTTTGTGGGACCAATTAACCAACCAGCAAAAAGGTCAGGAGAAAGGTATATCATTACTGCGATAGAATACTTAACAATATGGGCAGAAGAAACACTAGTAAAAGATTGTAGCGTGGAGACAGTAACACACTTCTTGTTTGAGCAAGTGATCACTAGATTTGGATGCCCAAGGATTTTGATGAGTGACCAAAGCACTAACTTCATTAACAACACTATTAAGGATATGACTGAGGAGTTTGAAGTTTATCATCAAAAGAGTAAACCATATCAACCTCAAGTAAATGTGACACAAACGCACCACCCAGGGCACGTCCGCTCCCTCAGGACCTTCTCTTCTTTTGGCCCGAAGAGCTGAAACGCTCTTCAAATCCCTTATCGGGACTTTTCAACACCCACATAACTCTCCTTATGATCTCCCTTGTCTTATCGGGAAATCAGACCTCGCAAGATCGCGAGTCCTGAAAACACAGGATCGGGTCTCACAAATCCCCGAATCCCGATGAATATTCACCCACGGTTTCCTTGCTCTTATCGGGAATTTCCCCATCGGGAATTCTGCACTTGCACTGTCATGATCCACTGTCCTCACGGATCCCTGACTCCCAATGGATCATTCAACGCTGACCTTCTCCCACCTTATCGGGACTTCTTCTCTATCGCAGCCTCGCACTATCGCGACTTGAAACTCCCAAGATTTGGGCTTTCACCCTGCGAACTCCCGAGTTCGCGAGATCTCCAGATCTCTGCCACCTGTCTTCCACTCGCTCTTGTGGTCCCACATGCTACCCTGTGGTTATCGGGATATCGATTCTCGTGATATCGCACTTCTTGATGCAATCCCTTGCAGGTCCAACTCACAAACCCCCGATATGCCGATGCCACTTGTCATTGACTCCCTGTGAGGGTTGACCTTCCAACGCCTGTCCTTTTCTCTGGCGCCAATGGCCCACACTTATGCGATGATTGGGATATCACATATCGCGGTTTCCAAATGCGCAATTTCCCTTTCTTCGAAAACCCCGATTCCCCGATCCCCGACTCCACGGGATCTCCTGACACGTGTCCCTACAGATGGACGGTTCTGATCCTATCGGGAAATCGTGGATCGCGATTCCTGTTGTAACGATTCCTTCCCTCTTGGAATCCTCGATGGGTTAAATCCCGACTCTTGTCTTGATGTCTGACGTGTGTCCGACCGAGATCAACGACTAGGATACTTTCTTGGGATTTCGAGAACCACAAGGTCTCGATTCTCTGGCTTAACAAAACCCCAATGACTCTGATATCCCGATGACTCCTCTAGGACTCCTCGTCTGCATACTAGGACTTAAACCCTATGCAACTTTCCCGAGATCTAACGGCTAACGGGGTTTCACAATTTTCCTCTGCGAATCTTGACCGTTGATTTCTTCTCCTTGAAGATTTCTTGAGAATGGCTAAGTGTTCCTTCTCAGAACTTTCTCTCCAATGCCTGTGCTTACAACTCTTGCTTGAACCTTCTATAGCACGAACCTCCTGTGCTCTCCTTTAATGATATCATGAAGGTGCTATACCTCCTGAGATTTTCCACTCCATTTCTTTTAGAGGAACTTGTGCGCACTCCTTGCGCTCAACATTCAACAACTTCCCAAGTGTTGAATCCTTCCGACTCGACGCACTCTTGCAACAACAGTGTTCGATCTCCTTGGCTCAGATTTACAACTGAGACTTATTCTTTAGCCTGTGCACTCCTTGCACAGCTTCAACAACCCAAATCCACTTCTGAGTGAATAAGAACAAGAGTTAGACTACCTGAGCCTTCATCAACACACTCCTTGCGGATGGTTTCCACTGCACACCTTGCAGGAATCTCCTGGCTCAGATAGATAGACAATTGAACCTCACTCTCTCTCCCTTTCAGAATTCAGTTTGAAACATGAAATCACATGCACAACATATACAAAGAAAATGCATAACAAGAAGCAAACATTCCTGAGCATAACATCAATACACAGAGAAAACACCACAAACCATGAGCTTGAATCAAAGCTTCCTTCTATTAATTCAAATGCTTGTACATGGGTGTTCTTCATACAATATTCTTTGTTTGCTCTTCTCTTCTCCTGAATGCTTCCTCTATTATTCACTACTATATTACAATGGTACAATGAGGGTGTCTATATCCGTTTTCCCTCTCGGACTCTAAACTATCAAATCTAGAATTAAAAATCCTATCTACCAGCATTAACTAGATTAAATGCCTCCTATCTACTAAGGACGAGAGCATATTGCTCAAAGTCCAATACAATATACAAAAGGTGCTTTTCATAAATGCATCATTTATACATTGGCGCATCATCTTGTATGAAAATTCAAAAATTTTCGGCTGGACTTGTCCAGCTATTCATTGTCTTCCATGCTAGCTCGCTTGTCGTGGGCGATGCTCCTGCATCATACTCCCCCGCTTGAAAACTTTCATGGGATCCTGTCCATGAGCTCCTGCACAGTCTACCCATGCTTTTGAATATCTTCTTCAGTCTCCCAGCTGGCATCTTCCACTGGATGGCCCTTCCATTTGACCAGATACTCATAGTATTCCTTTCGTCTGGTCTTTTTTCTCACCTTCCTGTCGAGTATACGCTCCATCTATGGCTTCTCTGCAATCAACATCTGCTTCTGCCACTAAACCTATGGCTGCTCATCACTTTCATCTCCTTCTTCCTCAACATTATATGGATATAAGTCTGAGACATTGAATGTCGGAGATATTCCGATCTCACCTGGAAACTCAATTTCATAAGTGTTTTCTTCTAATTTATTTAGGACTCTGCATGGCCCGATTTTCTTCATTTTCAGCTTGTTGTATGTTCCTCTCGGGAACCTTTCCTTCCTCAGATGTGCCATAACTAGATCACCAAATTCGAACTGAAGTTTTCTCCGATGTTGATCCGCTCTGCGCTTATATTCCTGGTTTGATTCCAGCAATTGCTCCTTCACCCTGCTGTGAAGTTCTTTCATCGCCTCTACGAATTCTTCATCACTTGCACTCTTAGTTATTATCTTCTCTGAATCCCTCAGTTCAGAAACTTCTCTTGGCTGCCTACCGTATACAATCTCAAATGGAATTTTTCCTGTGCTCCTTTTCACTGAGTCGTTGTACACGAAATCTGCCTGTGGCAACACATTGTCCCAACTGTTGTGGTGCTCTGTCACCAAGCTTCTTAATAAGTCTCCCAGACTTCTATTTACCACCTCTGTTTGCCCATCCGTCTGAGGATGATAGGCAGAACTAAACATCAAGTTAGTTCCCATATTCTTCCAGAGTGTCCTCTAGAAATGTCCAATGAACTTTGTGTCCCTGTCTGAAACTATACTTCTGGGTAAACCATGAAGTCGAATGACCTCCTTGAAGAACAAATTTGCGATGTGAGTCACATCGCTGGTCTTCTGACATGGGATAAAATGTGACATTTTGGAAAACCTGTCAACCACCACAAAGATTGAATCATGTCCTCTTTGCGTCCTAGGCAATCCTAATATGAAATCCATGCTGATTTCCTCCCATGGCCTCTCGGGTATGGGTAATGGTTGATAGAATCCCGCATTCTGCTTCCTGCCCTTTGAATACTGGAAAATTCTACATCTGTCGACAAACCTCTTGACTTATGACCGCATCCCTGGCCAAAAGTATGCTTCGCTTAGCTTTGCAAATGTATTTTCATGGCCAAAATGCCCTGCTAATCCACCACTGTGCTTCTCCTTTAACAAATTCTCCCTCATGGAGCAATTCGGAATGCACAGATGATTGCCTCTGAACAAAAATCCTTCCTAGATCATATAATCTATCCATGGGCTTCTGTCTCTGAGAACTGGATTCTCAGATGCTTCTTATGCCTCTACAAAATCTGCATCACCTGCATACATGTCCTTAAGATTTTCAAAACCCAATTTTTTTACTCGGAACTCCTGCAGCAACAAACACTTCCTGCTCAAAGGATCAGCCACTTTGTTAGTAGTACCTGAAATGTGTTTAATCACAAATGTAAAATTTTGCATATACTCTACCCATTTAGCATGTTTCTGATTCAACTTCTCTTGTTGAGTCACAAACTGCAATGCATGTTTATCACTATACAAAACAAATTCTCTCAGAATCAAATAGTGTCTCCACTTCTTCAATGCCTGTATGATAGAATAAAATTAATTGTCATACATGGAGTACTTTAATTTTTCCTCATCCATCTTATCACTGAAATATGCAATTGGTCTGTCCTCCTGGCTCAAGACTGCTCCTATGGCAAAGCCACTTGCATCAAATTTCACCTGGAACACTTTCGTAAAATCTGGCAACACCAAAACTGGTTGTTCCGTGATCTTTTGTTTCAACAGGTTGAAACTCTTCTCCGCCTCTTCAGTCCAATGAAAATATTTATGCCGCTTCTTCACTGTGTCCATCATTGCTGCACTAATTCCACTGAAATTCCTGATGAATTTTTGGTAGAAACTAGCCAGTCCATGAAAACTTCTCACCTCGAAAATATTTCTCGGTGATGGCCAATTTTTAATTACCTCCACTTTACCTGGATCCATATTTAATTCATTCGCCGATATGACAAATCCCAAGTAAATGAGTTATGTCTTCATAAATGAATATTTCCTCATGTTGATCAATAGCTTCTCCTGCTGTAGCTTCTTCATTACTGCAGCTAAATGCTTCAGATGTTCTGCTTTTGTTTTACTGAAAATCAATATGTCATCTAGATAAACAATGACAAACTTCCCGATGAATTCCTTCAACACTTCATTCATTAACCTCATGAAGGTAATCGGTGTATTCATCAAGCCAAATGGCATGACTAGCCATTCATACAACCCTTCGTTAGTTTTGAAGGCTGTCTTCCATTCATCGCCTTCCCTCATGCGAATTTGATGGTATCCTCTTTTCAAATCAACCTTTGAAATTTTTTTGGCTCCACTTAAACAGTCCATCAAGTCATCCATCCATGGCAATGGAAACCTATACCATATGGTTATCTTGTTAATGGCTCTGGAATCGGTGCACATTCTCCAACCTCCATCTTTATTTGGACACAATACCGTTGGGACAGCACACGGGCTTAAACTTTCCCTGATCAGCCCTTAATCTAACAGTTCCTGTACCTGCCCTTTGACTTCTTCATTTTCCTGCGGCGTCAACCTGTACGCATCTTTGTTTGGAAAAATAGCTCTTGGTATGAGGTCTATATGATGACTCACACTCCTCATCGGCGACAACGAATGAGGTAATTCGTCTACCACAATGTCAACGAACTCTTCCAACAGTTCCTGAATTTCTTCTGGAAAATCATCCACTCTTGTGCTGGTCAAAACGATTTTTGGTTTCCTGACCACAAAGAATTGTGGATCTTCCTTATTCTTTACTGCCGCCAGAAGTTCCTTCCCACTCATGAGAAGTACAGTATTTCTTGGTTCTGGTTTTACTTCTTTATATTTAATTGGAAGTAGCATATGTGTTCTTCCATTCTTATCCAAAGTATACGTATTCATCTTTCCACCATGAATTACGTTCCTGTCATATTGCCATGGTCTGCCCAGCAATAAATGACATACATCCATAGGAATAACATCACAGAGTATTTTATCATTATATCCTCCTATCTTTATGTCAACTAAGCATTGTTTAGTGACATTTACCTGATGTCTCTTCTGTAGCCATGAAACTTTGTATGGGCTCGGGTGATCAGTCATCTCCAGCTCCAGTTTCTCCACCATCTCGGTTGAAACGAGATTATATGTGCTACCGTTGTCCACGATAACCTTGCACACCCTGTCTTTGGTCTTGCATGCAGTTCTGAAAAGTCTGTTTCTTTGAGCTATGTCCTCCACCTCCTTCTCGGGTGTTAAGAGAACCTTACGCATCATCAATGACCTTCCGTCTTCTGCGTCTTCTGCTTCAGCATCTCGCCTCTATGCCTCGACGATGTGAGCTTATCCTCCATCCTTCTTCCTATATATACAGTCAACTACCTTGTGTCCATTATTTTCACATGTGAAGCATGTGATGACTCCACTTCTGCCTCTTCCTCTACCTATGGTACGAGGAAATGTGTTATTATAAGCGTATCCTCTGCCCTATTCCATATGCTTCCTTCGTTGTTCAGCGTGTTGTCCTCGCTGTGAACTTCCACCTCTTTCTGTTCTAGTCTGAGAATTTTTCTAGACGTCCTTGGATTTCTGGAACCTATCTTGGGCAACTGACTTACCTTTTGGTTGGCTCCTACCTCGGCCTCACTGTCCTGTCTTACGACTCAGCTTCTCTTCAGATTTCAACGCCATTTGATACACATCCTCCACTGTTCTGATGGTTTTCATACTCATATCATCCTGGATATCGTATCTCAAGCCATTCATATACTTGGCAACTTTTTCATCATCGCTCTCCCGATGACCTGCTCTGATATTTAGCTTGTAGAATTCCTTAGTATACTCCTTCACTGTCATCAACTTCTGTCTCAGGTTCTGCATTCTCCTGAACAGTGTGATTTGATGATCCCTTGGGATGAACTTTTCCTTCATCTTCACAAGCATTCGATCCCAGCTTTTAATCTTTTGCTTGCCTTTGGAACGTCTATCTGCTTGAAGCTCGTCCCACCATAATGCTGCGTGTCCCTTCAATTTTGTGACAGCATGCCTAACCTTCTTATCCTCTTCGATATCCTCATAATCGAAGTAGGTGTCAAGAGCTCTAATCCAATCTAGAATATCTTCTGCATCCAGACTCCCTTCATAAGTTGGAATGTCCATCTTTGTTTTCAAACTCATCTGGGCGATAGCCTTAATTAATTGCTCATTGTCTGCATCTTCGGCTACAACTTCTCCTTGTTGTTCAACTTCAACTTCTCCTTTGGAGTCACTCAGATCTCCAGCACTGGCTGTGCGTCTCTGCGTTGCCTCCATGTCTTCTAGTCTCGCTCGGAGATCACGTATCTGCCTCTCCATTTCTGGATTCTATGCTTGTCTCCCTCTTCTTCTCTGGTTACCCCTATCCTCTGGATCGGGTGATTGTCCTTCTCTCCTTGGCGGCATGGTGAAATTTTCTCTTCTTCTCTGCTACATAAAGCAAAGAGATTTTCTCCCTTTGATACCACTCTGACGCAAACGCGCCACCCAGGGCACGTCTGCTCCCTCATGACCTTCTCTTCCTTTGGCCCGAAGAGCTGAAACGCTCTTCAAATCCCTTATTGGGACTTTTCAACACCCACATAACTCTCCTTATGATCTCCCTTGTCTTATCGGGAAATCGGACCTCGCAAGATCGCGAGTCCTGAAAACATAGGATCGGGTCTCACAAATCCCCGAATCCCGATGAATATTCACCCATGGTTTCCTTGCTCTTATCGGGAATTTCCCCGTCGGGAATTCATCACTTGCGCTATCGTGATCCACTGTCCTCATGGATCCCCAACTCCCGATGGCTCAGTCAACGTTGACCTTCTCCCACCTTATCGGGACTTCTGCTCTATAGCAACCTCGCACTATCGCGACTTGAAACTCCCAAGATTTGGGCTTTCACCCTGCGAACTCTCGAGTTCGTGAGATCTCCATATCTCTACCATCTATCTTCCACTCACTCTTGTGGTCCCACATGCTACCCTATGTTTATCGGGATATCGCTTATCGCGATATCGCACTTCTTGATGCAATCCCTTGCAGCTCCAACTCACGAACCCCTGATATGCCGATGCCACTTGTCGTTGACTCCCTATGAGGGTTGACCTTCCAATGCCTATCCTTTTCTGTGGCGCCAATGGTCCAAACTTATGCGATGATCGAGAAATCGTGTATCGCAGTTTCCAAATGCGCGAGTTCCCTTTCTTCGAAAACCCCGATTCCCCGATCCCTGACTCCTCGGGATCTCCTGACACGTGTCCCTGCAGATGGATGGTTCTGATTCTGTCGGGAAATCACGGATCGCGATTCCTGCTGTAACGATTCCTTCCCTCCTGGAATCCCTGATCGGTTAAATCCCGAGTCTTGTCTTGATGTCTGACGTGTGTCTGACCGAGATCAACGGCTAGGATCCTTTCTCGGGATTTCGAGAACCACAAGGTCTCGATTCTCTGGCTTAACAAAACCCTGATGACTCTGATATCCTGATGACTCCTCTGGGAATCCTCGTCTGCATACTAGGACTTAAACCCTGCGCAACTTTCTCGAGATCTAATGGCTGACGGGGTTTCACAATTTTCCTCTGCGAATCCTGACCGTTGATTTCTTCTCCTTGAAGATTTCTTGAGAATGGCTAAGTGTTCCTTCTCAGAACTTGCTCTCCAACGCCTGCGCTTACAACTCTTTCTTGAACCTTCTATGACACGAACCTCCTGTGCTCTCCTTTAATGATATCACGAAGGTGATATACCTCCTGAGTTTTCCACTCTGATTCTTTCAGAGAAACTTGCGCGCACTCCTTGCGTTCAACATTCACCAACTTCCCAAGTGTTGAATCCTTCCGACTTGGCGCACTCTTGCAGCAGCAGTCTTCGATCTCCTTGGCTTAGATTTACAACTGAGACTTCTTCTTCAGCCTGTGCACTCCTTGCATGGCTTCAACAACCCAAATCCACTTCTGAGTGAATAAGAGCAAGAGTTAGACTACCCGAGCCTTCATCAACGCACTCCTTGCGGATGGTTTCGACTGCACACCTTGCAAGAATCTCCTGGCTCAGATAGAGAGACAATTGAACCTCACTCTCTCTCCCTTTCGAACTTCAGTTTGAAACATGAAATCACATGCACAACATATACAAAGAAAATGCATAACAAGAAGAAAACATTCCTGAGCATAACATCAATACACAGAGAAAACACCACAAACCATGAGCTTGAATCAAAGCTTCCTTCTATTAATTCAAATGCCTGTACATGGGTGTTATTCATACAATATTCTCTTCTTGCTCTTCTCTTCTCCTGAATGCTTCCTCTATTATTCACTACTATCTTACAATGGTACAATGAGGGTTTCTATATCTGTTTTCCCTCTCGGACTCTAAACTATCAAATCTAGAATTAAAAATCCTATCTACCAGCATTAACTAGATTAAATACCTCATATCTACTAAGGACGAGAGCGTATCGATCAAAGTCAAATACAATATACAAAAGGTGCTTTTCATAAATTCATCATTTATACATTGGTGCATCATATTGTATAAAAATTCAAAAAGTTTCGGTTGTACTTGTCCAGCTGTTCATTGTCTTCCATGCTAGCTCGCTTGTCGTGGGTGATGCTCCTGCATCAAAATGGAACATTGGAAGCCTTTAATAAGATCCTTGAGAATGCACTGAAAAATATCTACAATGTTAATAGGGATGATTGGGACTTGAAGATACCAACAGTATTGTGGGCATACATGATGACATGCAAAAAAATTGATAGGGTAGACACCATTCAAATTGGTGTATGGACAAGAAGCAGTGGTCCCATTAGAGTTTTTGGTACCTAGTCTGCACGTAACAAGAATTACAGACATGACAGAGTGAGGCACAGTACAAGAAAGGATAAGAAAAATGATGATCCTGGAAGAAGATAGGATTCTAGAAGGGTTTCACCAAGAGTTACAGAAAGCAAGAGAAAAATCTTGGCATGATAGACATGTCAAGAGGAAAATTTTCAAGGAGGGAGACCTAGTCTTGGTGTATGACAGTAAATCTCTTTAACACCCAGGAAAACTTAGAATGAATTGGTTGGGACCATATGAAGTAAAGAATGTCACATATGGGGGATTTGTACATTTGAAGGATTTGGGAGGAACATAACTCAAGGGAATGATCATTGCGAGTCTACTGAAGTTGTATAGGGACAGTCGACCTCCTAGCATATAAAAAAAGAAGATGCACTTGACAAAAATGAATCCATAAAGAAACAAAGGGGTTACTGTGCCAAACAATAGAGGAAAATACCTAGATAAAAGAGGGGTAACACACCAAAAATAAAATGTCCACGCGCACTGGCCAAATAGAATAACGTGCACTTGGAACAGCTAGCATGTAGGAGAAAGGACCAATGGTAAAAAAAAGGTGAAAATTGCAGAAATGGTGGTTACGAAAAATAGGTGCCAAGTGGCAGTGTCTATCAAAATTGAATGACAAGAACGATCGACGGGACATCGCATTACTCGCGCCAACTGGCGACGTCAAAGGAATTCAATGGTAGGTACACGGGAAGTGCTAATTGATTTAAACCACAGCTTGAGTAACTTCGCCGAGAAGTTTCACATGATTCCTATATAAGGTAAGCATGTGGGTAGAAGAAGTGTTATTGTGAAATTGAGAAAGCACAGAGCGACAAAGTATATGGAGCAGAGAGCGAGTTTGCAGGAGTTACAAAATTAACTAGCTCAAAGAAGACCATTTTAACCACCATGGCACCACCCAAGCTAGGTGAGTCGATCCAGGCCTACATAAGACCTTGAAGCAACCTTAGAGAACCATAACAACCATAGGGAATCGAACAGGAATCCACCCAAACTACTAAATTCCTCAACTCGGACGAAATCCCTTCGCCCAATATGGAACCAGGGAGCCCCACACCAGTGGTGGAGGAAACCTAACAAACAACAAGAGTGGGCATGGATATTGATATGTTGGAAGTAGGACAGAGCCAAAATTCCAAGGACATAGGAAATCCGTCATGCCCTAAAACCCCCCAAGGTTATTGGGATGATCCCAAACCAGGAAAAAGAAACCACACCAGAAAGGTCACACACAGTAGTGTCGAAGCAGTAAGAGGAGGGCATAGTAGAAGATGTCACTGGCTAGCTAGAGTTATATACAAAGGAGAGAACAATGGAGGCTTGAACCTTGAGTCAGCCACCATAGTCGAAGGGAAAAAAACCAATAGAAAGATCATTGTGTAGGAAGGCTACAACAACCATAGTATTACCACATATTTTGGAAGGGGTGCATATTATGGCTAACCTGTTAGGATGTGTGGAAAAGTTATGATACTCTGATGATGATGTGACTGACATGGACAAATTTCTTGACTTTTCGAAGAAAGTTTACTTGGACAACGTGGGTATAGGACCCTTCGGAGAGCCAATTTTTGAACCGAAATAGTGGAAAGTTGGACTGGCCAACACCGAGATTCTAAACCTACTGGATATCCCACACTTTGGAATGGTTCTTGACGTCAATAATTGCATCAAGAAACTGGTGGCAGTTATCCATGGAGGGTACCTATGGGTGGAGGATCCTACCTCGATAGATGTAGAGCTCATTTCATTTATTATAGGGATGTGATCTTGGGGGGAGAGCCCCATGCAGTTCCTTGATGACAAGACAAAGGAGAAGGCATTGTCTGAGGAAATGAAGAAGAAGTATGGCACATAAAGAGGGTCGCGTGAAATCATCATCAAGCACATCAGTGACGTAGCAACAAGGCTAGCCAACAAACTCATGGCGTGCAAGTTGCTCAGAAAGTGTTGGAAGGAGGAATTCTCTGCCAAGGTTGTCGCAGCTAAAACACAATGCACGGAGGGCACTATTATTAGTTGGGCCCTGTAGTTGTTAAATATATTCCTTGGGGACTGTAAAGGCATGTGGGACCTGGGGATAAAGTTCCACTACTCTTGGCTACTCATCCTGATCTCCTTGGTCGGATGGAGGGAGCCTAAGTACACATAATTTTGTGAATGATCCACTTGTTGTTAGGTAGTGTGATACCTATCATTGGGGAGAACATCAGACCCCCCCAAAAAAGTGAAAATACAGGCATGTTCACAAGGTATTACAATGAACTGTAGGAAATAATTGCCAACACTTGGTTGATTACACCAGAAGTGGTCGCACAATATCGGGACATAGCCAACTTTAAAGCGACCAGTCATACACTATGGATCCAAGCAAGAAAGGATCCCAAGAAGGAATGGATACAACTGTGATACTACATCAAAGAAGAGGATGTAGAGATGTCCATCAAGGATTGGCAAGATGACTGGCGAGTTCCATTCCCAATTCAATAAATGCCTTCAGATAAGGAGGTTGATGCAGGGAAATAACAAACACTTGTCGAAGAAAAAATGACGCCCAATAAGCCAAATCCATGGCATAAGTTGACACAACAGAATAAAGGGGGTGCACCAAAGAAAGGTATCCAAGAGGGATAAAAGAACACCACCCAGGCATCACAGGAACAGGAAAAAGAGGCTAAGACAACACATGGGACCACATCAAGTTCTACCCAACAGGAACAATTCCATACCAAGAGGATGATCATACATACTAGGGGTGTGTGCAAGAATGCTAAGTCGCACAAAATTCCATCAGAATATACAATCACTAGGACGATGCAAACCTCATGGAAGAAATAGTCCACGACCGGGCAGTTGAGGACTTTGAAGATGCCCAAAACCAAAGGGACTAGATCCAGGATGATATGGTCAACATGAAGCAGCTCCTAGAGTATATCATAGAAATGCAGAGGGTGGGAAGAGGAATATATTCACTCTCGACAACATCAGAAGTAGAATCCAAGGTTGTGCCCAGTGAGCAGGATATGATCGAGACGATATCACAAATGAGCTCGACTTTTCACGTTACACCCAACATGTTGTGCATGGATTATATTGTGAGCTAGACACCCTTGAAAGATCTAGAAAAAATACAATTGGTAATGGGGAGGATACAAACTAAGGTGTTATATAAACTACAAGTCAGCTTCGCACAGGAGGTATAGTTGTGTGCACGCACAAATGTAGCAGAGTTGCAACATATGAAGGAAACTAGAGAAGATTTGGAGTTGGTGCTCGAGTAGGTCAATCTTGAGACCAAAGACAAGAAATATTGCATGGATAGGCTCGAGCAGGGATTGGCTGTAGCCTATGGGATAAGTCCAAAGAGCACACAAATATCTGAGCCCACAATGACACACAAAAATGATTATATTGTGAAAACAATCGATCAATGCAAGAATGATATTGAGAACCTCTGGGAACAACTCATCCCTACCACTCCCCCAAAGGTTAAAGAACAAAGGAAGTAGGAAGAAACATGGAAGATGGAAGAAATGGAACGACAAGTCAACACAACTATTGACTTGTTTCATAGAGCAACATATCTATGGACAAAGATGGAGGAGGATCAACAAGTCCAACAGTTGGACTAGGAAGAGGAAAAGATAAGAGCAACAATACACAACCTCAAGCAGAGGCAGAAGACGATGAAGATCACTGAGCGCCTCAAAGGAGTACAAGCTATGAAGAAGATTCAAGCAGAGATCATAGTTGCAAAGACACAAAAGAAGGATCGATAGGCTCAAATGGAACCTCTCCAAGAGATAGCAACGAAGGTCATTGCACAGGAAAAAGAGGAAAATAAGAACATGGCACAAACTCAGGCAGAGTGCGTAAAGATGATCAATGAGGAGATTACAACGCAAGTATTGGACGCACTCAGAGAAAATACCATGTAGGATCAAACACAAGCAAGGGAACTCACAGAGAAGTTCCAGACTCTTGTAGGAGTTATTGAAGAAGCACACAAAGTTTAAGTGGCTCGGGACAAGCCACATGTCATTATTGGGGGCATGTTGGATGTAGATCTAGTCAGGGTAAAAGGATATTTTTGTGAAAAGAAGCATGAAATGAAGAAAGGATAGTTGGAAGGAAAACCAACAAGTGTGAGTGAATCATGTGAGGATCGCATGCAAGGAATACCTAACGATGCTAGGGTTAGGGTTTTTGCAATGTATTGTAATGGATGATGAGCCAAGAATATAAATATGTAGTACTTAGAGAGAGAGAAGAGGAGGGAGAGAGGGAATAGAGAGGATGAGAACAAAGAACAGATGTCAGAGAGTTGTAAGAACTATACTTCTTAGTAAGCTGGTGAGCTAGGGAAGGAGTGAGCAACTCAATCCCGAGGGTTAGATCGTGGGTTGAGGATCCTGGTGCGATCTAGTCAACCTTACAGAGATCGATGAGCCTATTGAAGAGTGTAAGATCTAATATTGTACACACATGCGACGTGACATATTACTGAACCATAATAAATATATTGAGAGATAGATCTTTGTGGACATAGCCCAGGAGAGGGTGAACCACGGTAACACCTGTGTTATGTGAATGAATGTATGTGTCTTTATTGCTGATAAGTGGTGAATGTTATATAAATGAATTAATTAGTTAGATCTGGTATTTCACATGCATAAATAGAATGAATGCTATAATCATATGTTAGACTGAATAAATAAATATTACAAGATACAACTGCAGATCTCGACTCATTCCCAGGTTTCAAACACCTGAGTATTGGAACCACCCATAGAGTTATCGTGGGTGAGACTGCATAGTGCACTATGTGTGTTTCACTTCCTTCTGGTCTACCAGAGGAGCTGATAGTTTTAGAGGGATTTTGTTGGGAGCTGCTAAGTCTGAACTTGGGTCAATTGATGAGAATAAGGCCGAATCAGAGTAACTGAATAATAAAGTATAAGAGTAAAATCCAACATTTTTCATTGACAACTTTAGAGTATAAGGAGGGAAAGCGATACAAGAGTGTTTTATATTTATTAGGCACATAATTGATTATTTGTATTTATCCCAAGGGTGACATCATCCACATTAGCCTTAAATCTCACTTATTCAATTTATAATGGAACATCTCAGATAATTATTAAGATTCCCCTCTAGTTAATCCTATTAGGATTCTCATGAAAGTCCATTGAGGTTTTACAAGAGTGGTCCACCACATGAAATTTTTCATCAGTACCACCCAAGAGAATCTTGTAAGAGAAACTGGGATAAGAGCTTGTTGAATCAACTAGGTTTGTATTAGACATAATGGTGTCACCACTTTTCAATGGATGTTTCAATTATTAATCACTTTTTCAGAAGGATGAAGTAATAAGGCAGATGCACCCATGATCATATAGAGATAAATGTGAAAACATTGTTTAAAGGGTAACAAGGATGATACATTTAGAGGTGAGTATAACAATGTAGAAGGAAGGTGTACATAAAAGTAAAGAACAATTCAACACAAGACTTAAATGGTTCTTTGATAGAAAGAATAAGAAAATATTGGCTCATACCTCCAATTAACTGAAGTGGAAACAATGTCAAGTACATTTCAGTGATCATATTACTTTGGCATCAGTACCATATTATTAACTAGTACCAGACAGGTTGTTGCGGTACCAGAACATGACAATACCAGAACAATTCTTTATGATATTTAAACTGGAATTTGCAAACCTCACAGTGTGACTAGAAAACTCTTATGTGTATTGTGGGTTGCAATAGAAATTGTGTAAAATATGTTGGATGAAACCAAGCACTTCTTGGTACTGAAACTGGTGCAGGAATTTCGTATTGGTATCGAAATTTTGTAGGTAATTAATGCAGAAATTTTCTACTGGTACCAGAATTTTATCAAATTCCAGCACTGAATATGTTAATATGGACTTGTTGTCAGAAGATGAAAAGAATAGGAAGGTATTAACAACCAATTTTCCCCCATGCCTAAGGTTTTGAATTCCCTTGCGCAAACAATCTAAGACGCTAAAAAAATAAGGAGGGTTGTTGAGAGGGATGCGAACAAATACTAAAAACAAACCAATAGAACTAATTAAAACTAGATTTTTATTCATGCTTACAAATAAAAAATTCAAGGAAAATGTCAAAATTTGAACAATGCATACATTATTCATGATTGATTTGACCAAAAATTATTAGCTATTAATAAAATAGTCTGGAATTAACATTCAGTTTCAATTTCTATTAGAAAGATCACTCAATCGATCATCCTTGTGAAATAGTGGTCTTAAAATAGATAGGTAATGATAAAACACAAATGCATTTTTTTTAATAACTTAAGGAAAAAGAAGAAATTTGAGGAAATAGGCCATAAACCACTCCCTTAAGTGTTCTCTTTCGTTGACAAGGATGCCTTCTCTTTTGAAAATACCCTTCCAGTATTATGTGTGCATTCAAAGGATGAAGATATTACCTTCTCATAAAACTCCAAACAAAACTGTCATAAATTTTAGAAAGAAAAATCTATCAGAGGAACAAAATATATTAAACTTATTGCTTTGTTAACTTTTGACATTCTCATTTAATGAAAGATAGGCTGCATTGCAGTTATATGCAACATTTAAAAAATATATTTACTATCCTACTATAATTGAACAAAAGAAAATGTCCTTCAAGTATAGGAATACTTCCAGTGAAGTCATGTGTGTAACGGGATTAGAAACATATTCATACTCGGGTTTAAAAGATAAATTCTAATGCATACTGGAGCATGAAGGACCAACTTCTTTGATGATGAGATCAAACAATAATGAAAAGTAAAAGAGTAGTGTGATATGATAACTAATTGGAACCATCTTTCAATAGGATCATGATATTCTTGTTTCCCTTCTTTGTTTAGGTCACACGACATGTCCTCCTTTTCCATGCTACCGATATTATCTTCTTCAAGTTGATTGGTCTTTGGATTATATAAATGATTTGTTGTGAGGCATGATAGGAAATCCTCAATCTAAGGTTTCAATGGTTTCTCTCCATTGAACTCTATCCATGATTCTTTAGTCTCCTCAACAAATTGACAAGAGGAAGCTGAAGGGACTTCTATATCTTCTTGTGGAGAGATAAATAAATTTTTGACTACTATCAAGATATCCTCTTCCTAAGAGGCGAATATCCTAGTTGCTTCTAGAATGTGAGAAAGTTCTTGGAGGAACATTCTTCAAGCTCTTGATCATTCGTGAATTACTCTAGTTGGTTGATGGTCCCTGTCTTGCAACACAAATTAGCACTCGGGGGTTATTACAACACCCCCAAAATGATTTATCAACAAAGATTGGAATTTTAAAACAAATAAATTAAAAATATTTGAAAAAAGAAAACACACCAAACTTGAACTCCTTGTGTTACTGGGACCCTACTATCACAAGGTTATCGGTTCGCACAAGTCATATCATCATAAATCAAACTAAATTTTCATATATAAAACAAACTTTTGCATAAAATAAGGAAAAACACACTTGAATTAAAAGAAAAACACTTATTCATGAAAGGGAGAGGAAAACCTAACTTTGGAGCAACCCCACTAAAGTGGATGCATGGGATCTTCCCTCACATATTACGATCTTCTCTTTGGCCATAGGTCGTCCATGTAATTTAAAATGAAAACTACCAACCTAGACTTCTAATTCCTTTAGAACCTCCCCAACAACGGTGCCAAAAATGTTGGGATAAATATATGCACTATTAATTCCAACATTAAATTATCAACCAAGGCTCGTAAGCTTCAAGGTGCAAGCACACAAAATGCAGGATTGGATCCTAGTCTAGCCTAATCTAAAGCCAGAAACAATATGAACAAATTGAGAAAAGTAAAACAAATTGTAGGAAATTAATACTAAGGATTCATCACTGGGACATAGAAATAACTTAGTGCTATAAAGACATAGATCACCGTATTTCATGCACTCAGGGTGATGTTCGTGTGATTAATTGTGAGTAGCTTACTTAAGTTTCTTTTCCTTCAATGATTATTTCCTATAGTGGATCCACACTTAAATGCAATAAAAAAATCAAGAAAACATAAATGAATTCAAGTGATAGGAAATCAACTAGCACCTTGGGATGAAGCCCATCACGAGGACCTAAAACACACAAACAAAACCACTCATCATACATACAATGATTTAATTGTCCATATGTATTCAACATTATTTTTACACTATATACATTCAAACTGTACACAAGTAACTGGACATGAAGCTGAATTAACATGCACAACCAAAAAGGTAGAGGAACAACTAAATTAACACGTGCAATAGCAGGTACCAAATCAGAAAACTAAATTAACATGCACAACAAAATATGTACAAGAACATGAAAAAAAATAGGTACAAGAACAAGAAATCGAAATAGGTACAAGAACAAAGTACATAATTGAAATAAGGGTGCAAGAAACAAAAAACACCTACCCTAAGGCTGACCAAAACATGCATAGAAAAGAAAGAAACAAAAGAGATAAAATGTTAAAAACAATTGATAGGCAACCAAAACAATCTAAAACAACTCATGCAATTAAAAATTCAACCTTGGAAATTACCCTTCAAATGAGTACACCTAATACACATGAACAATGATGGAATCAAAGACAACGAATGCTTGGAAGAGGATCTTACTTACTTTTGTTCTTTAAAATATTGTATGTGTGAATAACATTATCTTTCAAGATCAAACAATCTTTTGAGAAGAAAATAGTATGTGCAAGAATGGAGTGTGAATATAAGAATGAAGTGCACACATGAATGTTGTATTGGTCATGAACAATAATATAATTTTCATAATTAATAACCATGTTCAGATATTTGATATGCATCTCAGAAATGATTTAAACCACAGTTTATAGTTATGAAAGTTATATTTGTATTCAAGAACACAAGATCGCATATATATTCAAGTCGAAGATGATTAGAAATTATAACTCTAACATGTTTGTCCTAGCTTCCTGTAGATGTAAATCAAGCACACTCACAAGATTAAAAACAATCAAATAATAGAGTAATTTATACAGAGGTAAGGTGAATAACATTTAATTGCAGGAGTGTTGTTCTTAGAGCAAGAAATGATAAAAAAAAAACACAGAAAACTACTTGTTGCTACACCAAATCAAAGAAATAAAACACATATACAATTCTATAAATAAAATTAAAGAACAAAGAAATGACACATACCAAATTGAGGGTCCCTACCCAATTGGTTGTATGTTTCTTGAAGAAGACATCATCTACAAATGATTGTGGAAACACTTCAAAACTTCATTGAATAAAAAAATCTTATTTGAACCAATGTTCAAATTACAAGAGACTTTTGTTGAGAATAATCACATTAAGGATCCCCTTCTCAATGGATATGATACATATTTATACATAATAAACCAAAAGGATGAGGATAGAACCAAATCCCAAAGCTTAGAAAAAAAATTGCCAATTTTTGGAGCAAATCCCCAAATCTGGGTTTTTCATCAATTTAAGAAGATTCAAGTTGAATATCCACCCATAACTCCTAAAACGTTTTGATTTTTCAAAAAATTCACATAGTTTACTCAATATTCCATATTCTAGACAAAACCCATATCGTAGAATTTCTAGATCTGATACCATCTGCACGGAAACCAAGGCACAAGTTGGAAGTTTGAGATTTTTACTAATTTTTGTTGAACCATTCCCTCTGAGATTAAGGTCCACACATGTGATATAGATGAATTCAGACACAAATTTCCACATGTCGACGTCGTTCTGGACAAAACCCATGTCCCTGATTTTCCTCTAGAAGCATTCCAAATTTTTGAACTATATATGGTATTGGATGCCTATAGGATGTTGGTATCGGATGAGCACATATGACAAATAAACACTGGTACCGGATGAGAGAAGATAACAGATGAGAACATGTGACAAATAAACACTGGTACCAAATGTTCATAGGTATCGGATGATTGTAGAACCTTATGGTATCGGATGAGCACAGGTACTAGATGACTGTAGAACCTTCTGGTACGAGATGACTTGGAGTGTGAGTATCGGATGACCTTTATTGTCTTATTAGAACCATGTATTAATACAATTTCAAAAACAAGGCTATTAGATGGAATAAATCACATATATAACTATTCTAACTCTCAATAAACCATGAAAATCATAGGTTAAACGTTGATTAACTCATGTACACCAAGAGATAGCCAAATGAGTGTATCATTGGGAAAAGTGAATGGATTAATCATAGTTTTAGGAAACATATTCAATATAGGTCGCAAAAGTAAGGTGTCTATAGATGTAAAAAATGAGACCCAACATTCTCTTCCTTCTATGTTATCTTCCTCGTAATTTTGACCAGAAGAGGAACTCTTATGGGAGTGATGAATTGAATGATCATCAATACTAGTTGTGGATTTTCCCTTCTATTTTTGCTATGGTTTTTTGGTTTAGTCTTGGAGAGGGACCTTCTTCACACCAATGTTTAAACTTTCCCACGTGTTTTCATCATCATGAGTGACTTGCTTCCTATTTTTAGGAGTAATTTTACTTGTTGTGGCTACCATATTAAATTCGACACATGTATCTTAATTATATTCAAATCCCTCTGTGATTCCCTCCATCCTTGTAAAATATCAGCCATAGCCAATTGAAACTGTGTGGGCCATAGAAACACCTTTATGATCAAATACCTTGTGTGCTTTAGCTTCTTTCATTTTGAAGGAATCAAAGAATATAACCATCTTATCCAAGCTATATAAACTTTTAATTAAAATATCATAAATTTTGAAAGGAACGAGGATGAATTTTCACTTCCTCTTTTTATCAAAAGACATGGACCACATTCTATACTATCTACATAGTTCATAAACAAGAAATCTATCACAAACAAAATGGGGAAGAATAAAATGCATCCCTTCAAATTCAAAGATCCTTATGTATGTGAATTCTTCTTCAAATATACATACTCCCTTTCCCACAAGAAAGTCAATGGTTTCCTCTATTACATTGGTTGGTTCAGTCCTGGTGAGCATACTTCTACACTCTCTAAAAATGGAATCTTGGATTTCATAGAAATGGAATGGTGCTTTGTTCTTCCATAATATAGGGTACCATAATTGAGCAGGATCCTCATTAAAATCAACATTGTCCCTTTAGGGCATTCCTTCAAACATGTTACAATAAAATAAAGAAAGAACAAGGTAAGAGGTCATGAACAAACACTTGGTTTGAATGAAGTTTGATAGTTGGTGGTAAATATCTTTCAATATAATATGGGCCTAATAAAATGTTTCCTCTACTCACACAAATTAAAGGAAGATGCATAAGACATAACTAGGGACACAATTAGTTGAATCTAGACCCACCAAACATGCAAAAATCCATGCAAAATCCCTATATGGTTGAGCCAACATGAATATGTTAATATGACCAATGCTCATAGGTCTAACAAGAGGTTGGACCAAAACCTCCTTAAGAAAACTTGCCCCTCCAAAGTAAGCAACTAGGAAATGGTTCACCTAAAAGATCTTGAGGACTTTATTCGGTGTTGGAGCCGCAACATCCTTATAAAGGTGTTTGGAGTCAAAGGGACAAGAGTCGTTCCTCTTTCCTTTAATCCAATCAGCTGGTTCATGAGATCAAATATGCCAACACACCATGCTACAAGTTCTCTAAAATAGAATACTTTGAGCATGCATATGACCTTATCTATCCCATACTTACACACTTTGTTTGTAAGCTTATCTTCTAGGGAAAGATCATAATACCACTTATTTATGATAAACCACTAGAATTCCCAACTTTCACGGCATAATGAATTCATTGTATCTCCACATAATGGCTATTTCCTTCTCTTGTTTTCCATCTCTTTCACTTTCAATGTGCTTAGGTAAATGTGAGGATTACATTTACAAATCATATTTTCCATCTAATAGGCACACATCTAATCATTAATTAGGGCTCAATACCAATGTTCAAAATCACCCCCTCGTACACTCGATGCATGTCGCTCATTAAATCGTGACTTGCATTCATGTACAAGGCTTGGGGTAAATGTGAAAAAAATAATACTCATTAATTAACAATAGTCATTCTCATTATGTGAAAGATAAGTAGCATATGTGCTATGATTACCTTGAAAATATAAATCAAACCCTATGTGGAATGCCTAGGTAGTAGGAGTAGTAATGTAGAATGCAGGTGTTGGAGTTACTTCACACACACCTAAGATTTATTTTTCCTAAGGGTTTTCCTTATTTATTAGTCATTATTCAGTCTCCTATATTTTAGGAAGAATATTCCTCTAGGGAGAATATTCTCTTCAGTTTGATTAGTTGAGTGGAGTCTAGATGCTACATTGGGATTATCACCATGCAGGATTGGGATCATCACCAGGTAATGTGCATTTTCCTTGGGATTATCACTAGACTAGTACATTACTCATGATTCCCTAATCTCCTCCTCACTTCACTCTATTTCAATCAGTTAACTGAAGATTCGTGGACTAGTTAACTCAGCTAGGTGGCAGTTCACTCCTGTAACTGCCTCAAAGACTAGACTAGGTGGTAGTTTACTCCCATAAATTTTGGTGAGTGTCTAGATCACTCTAGACCACCCCTATGGCACATTAGTTACTCATATATCCTATATCTATTGTAAATTGTTCACTCTTTGAGTGTGGAATACGGTTAATGAGAATTCTACCATTATTTCTCTCTTTCTACTTCTTTCTCAATTTCTCTCTGCAAATGTGTGTAGTTTTTTCTAGATAGATCTATTATGTTCAGGTTCAACACATTTACATGGTATCAGAGCCGACAGACTGCTAATCAAAATCTACACCAAATTATTTTTGCAGGTACTGAAGATTGAAGAATACAAAAAAGATGGATTATTCACCGGCAATACTTCTCGTGCCTCATAACTATTTGGAGTGGAAGGAAAAAATTCTACTTCGGCTCAGATGCAAAGGCTTGTACCAAATAACTATGGCAATGGAAGTAGAGCATGATTCTGCTAATGAGAAAAACGATTTTCTCAATAGACAAGATATGGCCATAGGATTTATCTGCATGTTTGTTTCTTCCGAACTTTTCCATCAAGTATATGAAGAATCACAAGAATAAAATCCAAATGAATTATGGACCAGATTGGAGATTATATTTGGGAATAAAAAATATTGTGAAGATTTCATGCAGGAGGTTGAACAGATAGAGCCAGAAGAGAAGCCATCAGAAGATCAAACATTTTATTCTGAAGAGTCTTCTACACAAGTATTTGCACAAATTTGTATTCCATTATTTGCAGATGATGTCTACTCAATTTCATATTTGTTTTATGAATTTCATGTGGAATATATATGGCATGCATCTCAGGAGTCACATGTAGAAACATTTGCATGCACCATGCATGCATCTCAAGAGACAAAAAGGGAGTTGTGCACATCAGACTCAATTTTTATATTTTATGAGCAAAATTTGCAGAAATGTTTTTTATATTTGAATTCCTCTCAGGAAAATATCCAATTTAAAAAAAAAAACATCGTCTGAAATGGAGTCCGGGAAGTGAAGTTATGATCATTTTAAAATCAACAAATATTCAGCGTTTTTCCAAAAACAGCCGCATGGTTTTCAAAGTTTCATTAAAAGAAGATAAAGTGGATATGTGTGGAAATGATATCAATGGTGCATATACTTCATCAAATCCATGCATACATATACATATTCAAAAAAATCTTAAACAAGAACAAACTTTCATAGTTGTGAGGTCTTCTTGGAATGAAGGACAGGGGTGCTTAGCAACTGCTTTTCATTCATTCTCCTTTATTTTTTTTATGCATTGTAATTTGNGGGGGGGTTCCCATCAGGTTTTCCCTCTTTCCCCATTTATTTCAGTGTATCTTTTGTATTTGGGTACCTAACATGGCCTCGTTTTCGGGAGCCATTCTTTATTTTCACCATAGTGATGTTCAAGGGGGGTGTTGGAGTTACTTCACACACACCTAGGATTTATTTTTCCTAAGTTTTTTCCTTATTTATTAGTCATTATTCAAGATCCTATATTTTAAGTAGAATATTCCTCTAGGGAGAATATTCTCTTCGGTTTTCACTTTGTTTTGATCAGTAGAGTGGAATCTAGATGCTACATTTAGATTATCACCATGGAACATTGGGATCATCACTATATAATGTGCATTGTCCTTGAGATCATAACTAGACTAGCACATTACTCATGATTCCCTGATCTGCTCCTCACTTCACTCTGGTTTAGTCAGTTAACTAAAGACTGGTGGACTAGTTAACTCAGTTAGGTGGTAGTTTACTCCCGTAGCTGCCTGAGAGACTAAAATAGGTGGAAGTTTACTACCGTAACTGTTGGTGTGTGTCCATATCACTCTAGACCACCACTATGGCGCATTAGTTACTCATATACTCTCTATATATTGTAAATTATTCACTCTTTAAGTGTGGAATACGGTTAATGAGAATTCTTCCATTCTTTCTCTCCTTATTCTTCTTTCTCAATTTTTGTCTACAATTGTGTGTAGTATTTTATAGATAGATATATTATGTGCAGGTTCAACACATTTACAATAGGGGGAAGGATGGGTGTGGGAGGAAGGGTCAAGTTTTATTCCTTTGCATGAAACTCAAATGCATTATGAGAATAGATTAAGTCTTAGAATGTGGTATGCAGGTGTGGTGAAAACCATGAGGGATGAAAATGTGGGAGGACTGGGACCACAAAAAGGTTTGAAGGAAATTTCTCCATGTCCACATTACCAAGATTTTGCAGGATGTGGGTGTAGGAGGGTTGGGATGTTTGAAAACGGAAATTACCCTTGCATCTGCACAACTAAGGAATTGTATAGAAGGGGTTTGAAATATAAAGAAAGACTTGTGAAAAATAAGGTAAACATATCAACAAGGCCATATGAAACAGAGTGATCCCAAGTGAGGTTGGATGCTACTAACTTGTCTCTCTTGAGGTTGTTTGGGTCCATAAAATCCATACACTTCTCTCCCTCCAAGGCTATGCATTGGATAGGTTTTGTTGGGAATTGGTATGTGATTTGGAAATTCGAAATTGATGGTATTTTTGTTATTTGAACACTGATGAATACAATTTGAAGTGAAATATAGATTGCACAGTGGTTTACTCCAATCATTGGTATATGTGGTTTTATGCAATTTGTCATGTCTAGCCTCCAATATATTTGGCTAGTGTGGGGTTTGTATTATTCCCATCTCTGAAGAAGTCAATTCATAAAATTATGCATTGATTGACATCTCATGTGTTAAATAATGATATTCTCATATATTTAATGTGTGACCATCATACATGAATTATTTCATTGTCTCTTTATACATGTTCTAGATAATTTCCATTTCGTATACATATGGTTTATATAATGGCCAACCCATATGTTCTTTAATGAGTGGTTGGAGTTTGATTTTCATGTAAATCATAGGGAGCTTCGATGTGAATTGTTCACTAATTGAATGAATGGAAATTGAACCATATATGCCATCAATATGTCAAGATTGAGAGTAGTCACCTAATAATTAGAGTTAATGAAGAGGCCAAACTGAGTTTATGCCAAGTAGACCTATTATGTTTTCACTTCACAATACATAGTATATGTGAGGATATTTGGCCTAGATATCGATCATTTCAAAGAAAAACAATATTCTCATACCTCAAGAGTAGGAGAAATCTTTGAAGTAGAGAAACATAACACATTTCTATGTGCATGCCTAGTGACAAACAATAGAGAAACCAACTTTGATTCTTGTTTGTTATTGGAATTGTTAGCTAGTTGTTGTGCATAGGGTACATCAAGGATATATATATTTGTACTAGAATGAGAACAAATGTTAGGTTTTAAATTCTACAGAGGATCCATGTTCGTGAAACAATTGGGGTATAAGTATCTCATTTATGGTTCATATGGTATCATAGAAATTGAATCCTTGATTGTGATGAAATATATAATGAAGAATAAGAAGATCAAGAATAGGAAGAAAGGAATGCAAGACAAAATCATTATTATCAATATTGTTCACATGATAGTAAAATCTATAATACCAACCTCCAATAACCATCTTTAATAGTCCACATAAATAATCATAAGTAACTTAGGATAATGAATATATATTAAGATATGAATGAGGTAGTGTTAGGAATTAATGATTAAAGAGAAATTTCTAACATGTGATGAAACTGCAAGAAATTTGAAGAGAATGAAAACCTAGGATGGGTAAAGAAAAAAGAGAAAGGTTGGAAGACATGCAGGCCATCAGTGTGCATCTTCAAGAAGAGAATAAACAATTTAAGGAGAAGGTTTAGATTCTTGACAAAAAGATGGAAAATATAAAAAGGAAAATTTATACCTCGATGAAAATGATGCCATTGATAAGGAATCAATTTGATGAATTCCAAGATTACCTCACAATTTTCATGGAATATTGGGACAAGAGTAGAGTGAAACTTATGCAACTGGGATAGAAGGTCATCTAGATGAATAAATGGTAGGAGGATAGGCTCACTTAGATTATGGATCAACTACAATGAGAGTTGGTAGAGAAGGACGAGGCATTAAAAAATGTACAAGAAGTTATCCAAGATATTGAGGAACGAAAGAGACCTTCCATATCCATTTCCAAGGCTAGAACCATGATCAAGACAACTCTAGTATGCTCACCTTCATTATACATTTATTAATACAATTTTGGTGAATTTTAAATTGATACTAGAGTCATTGGTTAAAAACTATTAAGTAAAATGGGTTACAATGGATAAGTGATAATTAATACAAGACAAGGCATCTTTATCCCTATTGTACCTCAACCAGAGCTCAAGCACAAAGGCCTAGGTTTCGATGGAGGAAATTAAATGGACATGAACAACAAGTTTAGATTTGTGATGGTAGAATACATGGTAGAATTGGCTTAGTCATCAAAAGAAAGAACATCAATGAATGAATATGGAATCACACTACCACTCCATCCTTCTTATTGTAGACTACATAAGGACAATGATGAGGAAAGTGAAAAGACTTAGCCTACACTATCACTTAGAAGAAGTGGCAAGAAGATCAGACTAAACAATAATATAGACAGAAAGAGGTATGAAGTAGGTAAGACATTTCGTATTTGTCATTTTTTTAAGAATAAATACCTTTAAATTTTCAGTTATTGATATGTGAGAGTGTGTCTCTTTGGTAGGAAGAAAGGCCATTTGGGGCATATTGCTAGTTGAAGCAAGCCACATGCTGCAATCTAGATTATTTTCCAAGGATGAATGGAAATACAACCTCTCCAAACCAACAAATAATTCGAGGCATGAGGAGTGTACCATACATGTTATGATACCTATTTTAATTAATGCTTAATGTAAATATAATGTGTGGCTACAACCAAGCGATGTATATGCAAATTGTATTTCTAAATTTTAATAAATAAAATTTGATTCCAATTGTTGAGTGGAATGGAAAGAGATGGTGGATGAATTAATCTATAAGAGAGGGGAGGATATAAGAGAATTATTAAGAGGGGTCCAAGGGGGAATTACCCATATCTATTAATTCAACCCACTTTCTAAAATTACTATTAGCATATGAACCTTCTAATTGTTTATTTAGTGTCCCCAAACCCAATCATTGAATACATGTAAGATGGTGGGTGTGAGAAGTCACATCCCATAGTTATTGGGATAATGGGGCTAAGTAAAATCATCTTATGGAAGTTTGTAAGTCATGCAAGAAAACAAAGAGAGGAAAATTGTATGGACAATTACAACAATTTTAGACAGTCAATGTTTTTGCATGAACAACAAGCAGAGAGAAGAAAAGAAGAGCTTAGAGCTAGAGAAACCATGGAGGGAGAATTATGGAGTGTATTTGGAGAAGAAGAATGAAGATATATTTTACCATTCCTGAAGAGTGAACTCCTGTGTGAGTTGCACTATAACAACAAGTGATTGTTGTTGATTTTCTTGGTACTTTTCCTAGCAGGGAGCTCCCTTGAGTTTCCTAGTAGTGAGATTCTTGGTTACCTGTGTAAGAGATACCTTGATAAATGAATGGGATGCCTAATGTACTAAGAGTAGTGAGGGGGTACATTTCTTGGGTTGGTCAGGTCGAGAGGAAGAGAGTTAGTGGAAAATTGAGATAGCTATAGGAGAATGTGAGGGGGTGTGGGATTTTCTAATATGTGAGTTGACAGTGAGATACCACCCCCTTTTGTGGATTTTGAGCCCCAACTCGAGGGTGACCTGCTATTGAGATATGGAAAAAAAATTCTATGGTTGGGTGTAATTTCCATCCTAAGTAGATTCTTGCACAACTATTTTTAAAAGATAAGTGTTTTATCTTGCTTCTATGTTGCATTATGATTTTAATTGATGTGTATTAACTCTATGTTTGAGAATGATTTATATGTTGTTGTGTTGAATTTTTTAAACTACACTCATGTCATTTTTAGCATGTTGTAGATGTGTTTAATTATGATATCAGACATTAGTTAAATATGTGTGTAATTCGTAGATGGTAAGCTACAAGAAATTAATTACAAGATTTTTTTTATTATTTTAAGTGTTTTCTGCATAGTAACGATCCTCAATTTAGTTGGGGGTCATTACATATTGGTATCAAAGTTTATGGTTTAACATTGGACCTGTATGGGCCAAGAACTAGAATGAATTTGGTAAAAAATTATTTTTATGGAATTGTTCCATGATGTAATTGGGGAAATGACGAATTCAAGAGTCCAATACCCAAATTTATAAACCATTT
Organism: Picea engelmannii; assembly: GCA_009831015.1. Classification (NCBI taxonomy): domain Eukaryota; kingdom Viridiplantae; phylum Streptophyta; class Pinopsida; order Pinales; family Pinaceae; genus Picea; species Picea engelmannii. The sequence continues at coordinate 151,452 of ML780668.1, read as the reverse complement.
AGATTGAAATTTCCCAAGAACCCTTTCAATGGTGATCAATGGTGTCAAATTGCAAAGTTGTAGAGTTAAAATTCGACTTGGAAGGTCAAAGTTTAGGTTTTAATGGTCATTGTAGAGTTAGTCAAATTTTGACAAATTGACAACCGAGATCACGTTTTATTTCGATATCAATGACCCATATTCATCATGAATATATTTAAAAAATCATAAGGTTTTTTAGAATTTGGCAAGGTTTAGGAGATCGACAGCTGAGTTTCATTTTTGGCAGTTGAGAAAATGAAATATATTGACAGTTTAGATTCATTTTTGGTCATTTGGTAGTCGGAGAATATCAATAGTCAAGATCATTTTGAATGGAATATTGACGGTCCAAAGTCATCTGGGATTTGATCGAAAATTTCTAAGTGTTGGAATTGGCCAACATAATATTTGGGTGGATGATGGTCGGGTTGGATGAATTGGAAAAGTGTTTCACTTGCCAATAGAAATTATCGATGGTTGATGGTTTGATTGAGAAATTTGGTGAAGTATTTTATTCGCCAACATATATTATCGACAACCAATTTTTAGGTTAGTTGTTTTAGCAAGGTGTTTTCTTGGCAAGAAGAATCGTTAATCGCCAACGATTGATGATCGAGTCTATCAATTTGACGAGGTGTTTGGGTCGTCCAAGGAAAAATACTGAGCATTGATGAAGAAAATAGGATGATAATGTGTCATTCCATGCCAACATCCATGTTTCATGCTAAGTCAAACATGTTAACACCTTAGGATGATGTGTCATGCCACGTTAACGTCCACATGCCAAGCCACATCAGCTTAGTTGCCACACCAATCAGAAATGGTTGATGGCTAGTAATCGGGTCGACCAGACTGATGGAGTGTTTTCATATGCCAAGGAGAAATGGTTGATTTCTAATAGATGGGTTATCCAATTTAGGATGTATTGAAAATCAACTTCCAAAGGAAAGGGTCGATGCCTGATGGTCGGTTTTGGCATTTTTGGTAGGGTGTTGCATGCACCCAAAGAAAAATGCCAATTTTCAATCACCAATAGATTTTAGATAAATGAATGATATTTACTCCAACTTTGAGATCAATGACTCGGATTGAAAGGAGGTTATAATAGTAGAACAAATAATTTGTTGTGAAATTTAAAAAAAATTGAAGTTCTTGAACTTGTGGGTGATTTTGAGGCCCTAAACAATATTTTTTAAGCAGTTAATTTTTATGAGAATAGGGTATAACTCCCTTGGTAAACCTTGTCTTTGAAAATTAATTAAGATAACTGAGAGAGAGCTATCCAACGCGCTACTTTGAGCACAAAATTGAGCTCATATGAGAAAGTTACAATTGAAACAATTAAGGTAAAATTTCAGCACTAGTTTACTTTCAAAGTGCATAACACCTTTCTCAAAAGTCCATTTGAGGCATACAATTAGTCTATGGAAATATTATTAATCATATAAGACAATAATGGAGTCATATTTGGAATATGGGTATGCAAAAATGTGCAGGAGGAGAAGGAATACACCTGTAGCATATAAGGATAAAATGGAAAAAATAGTCTAAACTTCTTTGAACCATAACTTTCAGTTTGGAGCTCAGATTTGAGCCAACAAATAGTCATTGGAAAGGTATGGTGGGGGATAATAAATATATCCAACCATAATTTTGAATTGGGTACTAAAATTTTATCATAAAGTAATAAAGTAAATTCTATGGCAGTAAGTGAGTGGAAATCACAACTTGTGAATGTTGTAACTTTTTTCTTAGAAATCAGAATGAGGCATGAGTATAGTTGTTGGAGATATATTTTAGAGAATAATTTTTCTATGGTATAATTCTTTGACTAAGTTAATTATGTTCTTCATAAATTTAAATGAATAATAACTTGCATTCTAATTAATGAAATGTTTTATAGTATGCAAGTGCTAACAATAATTATTACATGCACATTTCTTGCAGAATTAGAGGTACAAGAAAACCACTTTGGTTATTATATGAGGATTTTATTTATGTAAGATTACTAGGGATATTAAAACCATTAGGAGGAGGTCAAAGGTCGACACATCAACATGGGAAATTTTGAGACAAAGTTTAATGGAAGGAGATGCATACAAGAGCCTGCAACTATGAGAATCTTTCATAGAGAAGTGCAGAGCTATATGAGATATAATGAAAGGATTAGGAAATATTAGGAATATATATTTCAAAGTTTGAATATGTTTCATAGTCAAGTTAATAAATACTCTTGCACAAAACAAGTAGGTAGTTCCGTAAAAGTGACAACATCCAGATCCCAAAGTAGAAGGGATGATAATGGGAATGATGGGCAGTCAAGAAGCATGAGAAGACACTATAATTATCCAAGGAAATACAATAGAATAACTGATCCATGTTCAGGTCTAGGGAGAAACCCAAGTGTGTTTCTTGTTAGGGGGTAGAGAATAAGTCTTGAGGAAGACATCTTGAAAGGTGAACTCAGGAAAATCAAGACACCAAATTTCAATGGTGAGCATGGGAAAGGAGAAGAGGCTAAGGCCCGACTGTTAGAGATGAAGAAATATTTACAAATGCATCATTACCCCTCCTAGGTAGAATCTATATTTGCAACCTATCACTTTCAAGGAAAGGAATCCATGTGGTGGGATCAAATTAAGCAATCTAAGCACCTTGACGAGAATAAAACCTCATGGAAGTAGTTCAAGGGATATTTCCAAGAGAAATATTTGTCTGATCATTATTATGAAAGGAAGATGAAACATTTATTTGAACTCAATTTGGGAATCATGACATTGAATGAATATGAGAAGGTCAAAATACAAAGGTTTTTGAGTGGGTTACCTTATTTATACACTAAAAATATACAATATGATAACCCTAGGACTTTGGATGAATCCATAAGGAGAGAAAATCATCTTTATTGGCAGAGAAGAGTGATATAATTTTTAATTACTTTTTTGATTTCTTAGAAATATAACTAAAGATATTGTGCAGTTAATTATCAATACAGGGCTCATATGGAGCTTGAGAGTTACTGAGAATTGCATATGCAAGATACACTCTACTCATCCACTAGTTTGATATGTAGTTGTAGTATCAATGATTATGTTTTTGGTCAAAGCATAGACAATTCTCAAGCTATGGAAATGTTCTACACAAATCCACACTTGTAGGAATTGAAAGAACACTTTTACAGAAAATTAAACATCAGACTTGCAAGAAATTAAATGTCACACTTGAAAGAAAATAAATCACGCTTACAAAGAAAGTAAATTTCACACTTGCAGGAAATTAAATGTCACACTTGAAGGAAAGCAAATGTCACACTTGGAGGAAAATAAATCACACTTGCAGATAAAGTAAATGGCACACTTTCAAGAAAGTAAATCATGCAAGATATAAATTGTAGGAAAGAAAAATAATCTAATGTAATCCTCACCAAGATGATCCCCATTTCTACTCAGTCCAACAAACATAGTCATTACATTATGCACAATTGTTCAATGACATAAAATAATGCAACCCAATCTGAAGTGCAATTATTAGAAACAAATAAATAAATGAAATCCGAAATGAATAATTAAAATTATATATNATAATTTAATAGAAGTAATCTAATTGCAAGAACAAATTGAATGAATAACTATTTACAAAATTACAAGAAAAAAATACTACAGGATTAGGTAACTACATAATTAAATTATGCAACAAGAAATCAAAGAAGCTATGTAAACTACACAACACTCTGTTATTTTGGAGTGGGCCCTGCCTCTATAGAAGAAAGTGTTGATATTATTCTATATCAACAATTACAACATAAATTAATGAAATTAATTAAGATAATTAAAAGAAATCAATCTATTACAAATATGCAAAGAAAATAAAATAAAACAATTCATTGAATCACACACTATGAAAATTATAAAACTACAATTAAAATAAAAATTCGATGAATTATTCCATTTTCATTCATACATTTCTCCAAGAGTCCTTCCCAAATAATGGAGAGAGTTCTCTCTTTTATACATAAATTTAATAGAAAATAGAAATAACAAGTATCTAAATAAACGCACCTACGGATTTAATAAATCCATAGTGGTTATAACAATTTCTTAAACAATGAATAGTTTCGAGCTAACAATGAGAAATTAATGAATAACTCCAAGATATTTTGATAACAATTAGAAAAAAATATATAATTTCCAAGATATTTTTCTAATAATTAGAAAATAATAAATAACTCCAAGATCTTTTGTCCAAGAATTCCAAGATTCTTATTTAATCACCCAAACTAATACTTTGTCTTCGAATAAAATTTTATCTCCATATATTAATTTTCTTGGGTTAACATTATTGTTGCATGGATCCATAATTGTCATGTAGAGTAGTAACGACATGGATAATGGTTCTAATGGCTCATAGTTTTGGTGTTGGCTCACAACTCTATTGGTTCAAGGTTTTGATTACATTATAGTTCTTTCAACGAGTTGTAGTGCAAAATAGTTCCTTGGCAAGTTGCACCAATTATTGTAGGGAGTTTCAACAACTGCATGGTAGTTGTAACAACTTCATGGGAGATGCAACAAAATTTTCATCACCATCCTAGAGTCGTAACAACAATGCTCATGATTTGTCTCAATGTTCATAGTTTCAACAATGTTCAGAGTTGCAACAAGAGTGTTCAAAGTTGCATAAATGTTCCATAGTTGCAACACTATTCAGATTTGCAACAATGTTCATATTTGCAATAACATTGTTCAAAGTTGCAACAATGTTCAGATGTACCAACTTACCCCAACAGGGCCCACGTGACTTTTGGTGCTTCATCTCCTAGGGTTAGGTTTTTGTATGTATAGGGTTTTTTCATTCATGTTTATTGTAAAAAGGCCTTCAGAGCCTCATTGTACTCATCTTCTTGTGAATGAGCGTAGTCGTCACATATATTCTTAGAGATAAAGTTGCCACCATTCTAGCAAGTCTTTCAATCTATATTTTTACAATCTCTTTACATTTATTTCATTAATAGAAATCATGTAATGTTGTATTTATCTTTTTCTGGAAATATTTTTGTATTTCATTGTAATATATCTTCTTTCATTTCATTCCAAAAATAATCTGGATCATTTATATCCTTAGAAGAAAATATTTGTACATAGATAGAAAATTAAATCTTAGGGTTTGAGACTTAGTTGTAGAAAATTGAGGCTATATTACAAGAAAGGGAAAAACATAAGCAAGAAAAGAAACAATCAACCCAAAAAGGAGAGGTCAAATAAAATCGTAATCTATGAGACATGATTAAAGAGATAGAATAAAATCTAACTAACAATTTAGCCCTAAAAAGTTTGGAAAATAAATTGGATATCAAACCCATCAAAGATGAAATGAATTCATTAATCAAGTTCGATCATGAGTGTAAAAAAAGAGTTGTGGACATCATAATTTTTATTATAGAAGAGAAGAAATATGAGGAAATGCTAGAAATAGTAAAACAAGAACTAAAACATAAGTCACACATTGAAACAAATTACTGCATAGAAGCAAAGAGGTCAAGGAAAATAACTGAACATAAGCATAGGTTGATTTGTCTCAACGTAAGATATAATGACCATAAATATGGCATACTTAGTAAATATCTAAGCTTAAAAGTGTTAGGAATATTTATAAATGAATAACTCATTCTATAAGGCCAAGTTGAATTAAGGAAGGAAATTCAAAAGGTAAAAGAAGCTAGGAAAGAAGCAAAATGGGAAATAATTAGAAATATGAAAGTTGTTACTAGGGATAGATACCAAAAGGATAATAATAAATAGGAATTTGGGAAACTCCAGATCCTCTCTTGGAACTGTTGTGGCTTTCCATGGAACAAAGGACCTATGTTCAGTCATATCCTGAGTAAAATTGATATTATTTTTCTAGTTGAAACTTGGGAGCATGAAGAATCTAAGGTCCTAAAAATATAAGGCTATCCATTTTAGTTGGCATGTAACAATAAATAATACCACTGAGGGATTGGGGGCATACTTTGTTA
>ML780668.1:120109-145174 GCA_009831015.1 Picea engelmannii | reverse complement strand
CATTCAACTTCATAAGATAGACCCACTCAATTATAGTCCAACAAATGAAGGTAATATCCTCCCGTTAGGAGAATTTAATGCTAAAATTGTGACTAATCAAGTTATTTATTCAAGAAATGATTCCAACCTTGATCCTTTATGGCTAGATGAGGACCTTTATTTAGCTAACATGTGAAAAATAAACTCTAAATACATGACCAATAATTTTTTTGGTACTGAGCTACTCAAGCAATATAGTTATCAAGACCTAATCATTTGCATTGGTCTAAGGAAGTGGCTGAAATCCAATTAGATGAATTTTATTCATGGGTTGGGTAGCAGTGTCATGGATTATTTGTGTACTTGATATCCCTATATACAACCAAATATTAAATTTTGACCTTTTAAACTACCATAAGCCTAACTATGATCGTAGACCTTTAACACTGACTCTAAAATTTTACATGCACAAAATACCCATTGAATAAATTTATGGTAACCAAAGACACCTACTTGTTGACAAGAGTAAAGTTGTTTTTTTCTTAAAGGATTTAAATATTGAATTAAATATTCTATATTATAAGAAAAACATTGAAGACCTCTATCATAATTTTATGACAACCCTTTCTACTTCCATTAAAAAGTTATCTATCAAGGTGATATGTAGAAAGAAAAATAGAACAACCAACATTGTTTATGATAAAGAGTGTAAAATTTCTAGAAAATCCATTAGGGATAATTCTAATGAGTCCTTAAAAATGGATAAGATAACTATGTACAAATCCCTAATTAAAAGGAAAAAATGTATTATATAAATAGAAAGAAAGAACAACTTTTTCACATATGTAAACTAGACCCTAATAAATTCTACATGAAAATTCTAACTCGTAAAACCAAAGAAAATAATATGATTTATTTTAAGGACTATAATTCCTACCTTATAAATATTTACAAATCCTATAATACCATGGACACTATCCCAAATGTTTCTATAGAGGATGAATGTTTTTCTATAGAATACATAGAGTTTGGGGTTAAGTGGATTGTAAAAAGGAAAGATAAGGACATATAAGGACACAAAGTTGAAATATTAAAAATCAAAGGGTCTATCCTCATCCCTCACATACACAACCTCTTGAATTTAGCAGTCAAGTAGGGATTCCCTAAATCCTAGACACAAATCCTTACTATGCCTATTTTTAAAACCGGGGATAAAAAAATCCTCTAATTATAGGACCATTATGATTATTCCCATTTGATCCAAATTGTATGTAATAATTTTAGAAAAGAATATAAGCACATGGATAGAAATCCATGGGAAAAGAGCTAAATACCAAGATGGATTTAGTAGCTATAATTTACTTATGAACCACAATTTTATGATTAGGATCACTATGGAGGAGTGTCACAATAATAAAACTAATCTCATCTATTGTTTCATTGACTTCATAAAATATTTTAACATGGTGTCGAGGACGAACCTTTGAAATAGGTTGTAAGAGCTAAAATTTCCTTTCACATTGAGGGAAAGATTGTATGAGAATGTTATTTCCAATTTTAGAAAAACTAAGGGTTGGTTTTAATAGTAATATAGGATCCAATCAAGGTTATCCCTTGTCCCTTAACCTCTTTGGCATTTACATTGACAAATTAGAATATTGTTTGGAAGAAGTAGATTTTTTTAACCCAATTCTCACTGGTATATTAATAATTTTTATTCTTTATGTTGATGATATTTTTATTATGGTGAGGATTTTGGAATACTAAGAGGAGGGGGTGAATCAGTATGAGCGTTGTTTTCCACTTTCAACCACAATATATAAACTTCAACTTTATCAATGATATTCAATAGCTTATCACTTATGCATTCAGTATATTATTGAATCATAAACATTATCATTCATCAATGCATAATAAACAACCACATTTACACAATACACCATAATTTATGTGGAAACCCAAATGGGATAAAACCACTGAATTGATTCTTTTATATATTAAGATTACATTCATAGGAAACACCAACTTATCAATTCTCTAGAACCAACTAGAAGGATGATCCAACCCCCTATTTACATGATCCGATCTGAAGGAATCTACAACTCCTTGAATTATCCAACTACAACTGGAAGGAGGCTCCAACCCCCTAGCTTACATGCACCAACCTGAAGGAAGCTCCAAATCCATGTATTCTCTTCCTCCAACCAAAAGTAGTATATGGCCCCTTGATTTACAGGAACCAACTTGAAGGAAGCTCCAACTCCCTGAGTTCTCTAGGACCAACCAGAAGGAGTCTACAACCCCCTTTCCTTGCCTCATCCTTCCACCCTTAAATATAGGTGTAGACTTAAAATTTCACTACCATTGATCAACCTGTCATTGTTGTTATCAACCTACCATTATCACTATCACATCAATCAATCATTGTCACTCTGTCACATCAAAATATACCTGATGATAAGTCAATCATCCAACCTATCACTGTCACTAATATATCATCATCAACCTGTGTGTCTCAACCATGTAACAAATGCATGTACCATATCATGCATCAACCATGTACCAAAACTTGTACCATAACATGCATCAACCATGTACCAAAAACCTGTACCATGCCATGTACCAACACCTATACGATATCATGCATCAAAAATGTGCTAAAAAATCAAACCATGTGCCTCAAGCATGTGCTAACATCCATAAACCATGTACCATGAGATGTGCCTCAAGCATATACCATATCACTCATGATATGTCTCAATCATGCCATACACCATGTACCATAAGATATCATAAATGATGTGCCTCAACCAAGTACCATAATATGTTCTTGAAGCATGTGATAACATCACCATGACATATACTCAACCAAATATGAAGATAGCCAAGATATACTTCTAACAATGTATCATATCATCACAAAGGTGTACGATATCATGTACCAACATCATCAAGAGAGGCCTAAAGAATGTACCACAAACATAACCCTCAATAACTCATGTAAAGAATACCTATGTTCCTATAGCATACTTTATACACAATATTACAAACTTGTAGCTCTTCCTCAACCTCAAAAACCTAGTACTAGCATCCTCCCTTATATTTTCCTTAGCCTCACGAGACTAGTTTTGCATTAGTTGCAAACCCTAACTTTCAACACCCATAAATACATACCTGTAATGAATGATGATATAAAATTTTAACCACATATACTCTGAGATTGTTCTTCCATCTCCTCAAAGTTTCATGGTATGGAAATTATCTGAACATAAGTTATAAACAAAATTCCAAACCTTCATGGATTTAATCCTATTCTGGAGAGAGAAATTGTACAACATGCCACACACTCAATATTTGATATTTTATTATGAAACACTCCAACATGATACTACATATTGTTATGTTTTTACTACAATTTGTCTCACAGGATTTGTATCCTCTATGAAGAAGTTATGATGTTTTCACCTAGAACACTTGTTTGAGACTAGTTTTAGGACTAGTAAAAAACCCTATCTTCCACATAGTGTATCTACAAAACCACAACAACCCATAATTTGAATGTTTTACCATAGGTACTTTCATATGTCTTATCAACATCTTACAATTTTCGTTATATGAATCATTATATAAAAAACATTATAGAAAAAATTGTAAGATGACATTTAAATAACATACCTTGGAACACATCATCACAAGACTTCATTCTCCCTTGGAATTTATCTTTTATTCAATTCATCTTCCCTCTGAAATTCACCTCAAATATACTTGGTTACCTTAGATAAAAATCACTTGGGTTGATATTACAAACAAACACCTAGGTGCCTTATTTATACTAGATATGGCACCCTCTTTTTAGGGTTGACTTGACCAAAATAAAAGTCAATTTAAGTTTAAATGATTATTCCATTGAGGCCAACTTTACCAAAAATATCCTTAATGTTTATTTTAATATTTATTGCAATGGGGATGAATTGTAACTTCTTGTTTGCAACAACTATTATTCTTTTAATTAATTTGGGTCCAACTTGTCACTTCTTGTTATAATTTTTTACGGCTTCTTAACCATACTTTGGAGCTTCCATCTTCAATAGGGCATGTTTCCTCAACCATGAGGAACCACATGGTGTACCACCTACCATTGGAAACAACACGACAAGTATTATCCATATATGAGGGTTGTGCATGGATTTACAATGTCCTTCACACTCTTTTTATTCAAACAACTTTGAGCTTCACGACCACACCACTGGGCTTACTATAAACTTCTTCAAATTTGACATCAATGGAAATCAATTTTCCAACAATATCCCCCTTTGGAATTGATTTCAACACTCATAATACACTTGTGACCAATGCTCCCAATTTTTCTCTCCTCATGTTGTTCTCTCCCCCGTTGACATCAATTGCAACGAGTATATCCCCTTGGGGATCCTCCCCCTATCTTCATGCTTTTGTTCTTTCTCTTCCAATATTTATCTTTCTCCCCCTTTGATAAAAGGGTAAATCCCCCTTGTCGGTATACCTTATCTGGACAATCTCTCTCTATCTTCATGTGCTCCCCCTATCTTCATGCTTCTAATCTTTTCTCTTATGCTTTTGTTCTTTCTCTTCCCCTTTGGCATAAGGGTAACTACTTCTGACAATTTTTCTCCCCCTATTTTCTTTTGCAATATGTTGTGTAGATTAATGTGGGGATTCTTGTACCTAATTTCTTTGGTCTCGTCCAATGCTTCTTTTACATTGGTGCTTCCTCTTGTAATTCACCGACATATATAAAAAACATTCCAAGTTATTTGAATTCATATCTTCATAGCGTATCATGCTCACTACTTAGACATCAATGTCCATACTTTTCAATAATTTTCCTTTGAGGTTATGTCTTCTGCTGACAGTTTTCCTTCCCCTACTTTGTTGTGTCTTTCACTACATGCCTTCTTGTGACTAAATAATTTCTCATGTCAATATGATTTCATCCACTATTATGCATCTTCTCTGACTCATGTCTTCTATACCTTCCAAGTGTCTGACGAATTCATCTTTTTCCATATTTCATAAAATTTTCCATGATTATTATAATCAATTGTACACAATGTTGATCCATCTATTGTAACTGATCACAACATATTCTTTCACTTCAATTTTTTTTCTCAATCCGCAAATCAAAATCTACATGTATGGAACAATTTGTACTAAATATATCCCTGCCTAAATATGTGTGGAAATACCTATAAAATCATGAAACTATTCATGTGTAACTGCTAGTTGATAATTGCGTAGGCATGTGTTCCAAAAGCTACTCATAAAACAATCAAACTCTTGTAATAAATTATGCACTTTTTTCATTAAACCACTCTAAACCTTCCTTCCCATAATTTGTAAACACTTCATACTACCCAAAATATAGTTCTCTGCTCTGTAGATGGTTTTCTTAGAATACCCTTATTCAATATTCACATTTACTAGGAGTCTCTAATCTGAATGGCTCATAAGGGTGGAGGAATCCTCCCTAATGCGGAGTAATAATCCTCTTCTATCATATGAATTCTGAAATATTCATCTTCATCGTATTCATGAATTTTGACATTTTCCTCTTTTCCTGTAGATTCATCATGATCCCTCACTATTAAAATTTCTGAGAGTACGATATCTGGAACCTGTTCTTCATTTATCTGCTCTTATTTTCTTTCTCTTCTTCCCCAAACATTATTGTACTTGATATCAATGTTATCTTTCATGGGAGGCTCTATCACGCTTCTACAATCATGAGCTATGTGTCCATAGTTGTGGCATTTATAACATTCAATCTTGTATGGAACCACATAAAAATATCTTGTCTGAACATTTATTCCATTGGCTCTGCAATTAACAACTTTATGCCCAAATTTATTACAAGGAAAAAAAAGACCATAAAAGAAACTTTGATACCTAGAAGTAAATGATCTTATTTGTGATGTATTCCTTCTGAATTCATGCCTTGGATGATCATGATCTTCTCTTGTGTTGTTTCCTTCATAATGATTGAATCTTATTTGATACCTTGAAGTGAAATGTATTCTTTGATATTCATCTCTTTTGTAATACACTTCTTGAGTCTTCTTTATTTATGGAATATTCTATTTGGAGGGATCTTCATTCTTGATGGGGCCTTTGATGATTTCTATGCAACTCTTGGGCTTCTCTTCATTCTTCCTTTCTAGTAACCTATAACATTTCTCTTAAACTTTATTAATGGTGATGTGTAACTTCCTTTATATTCAATTTTCTTGCTGATAATGACAACTTTATGATCCAGGTGGATATCAGGGGCCACCCACCTTTTCCAACTCGCTCAAAACAATTTTCTGGCAATTTTGGTAATTTACTATTTTTAACAATTTTTAACTTCTGGGGCCATTTTGAGGGCCTAAATGAAGGTTTTTCAAGATCGAGCTTCTCAATGATACATTTATGTTATATTATTGGATATCTGAGATATCTCTATACATTGCTTTATTATATCTCCGCTCTCATTCCATGCCGAAAATAATCCAGATCGGTGGTATCATAGAAGGCTTCTCTTGATCATTTTTTTTAGTGCATGTCCTCGACGAGGTCCGAGTATAGAAAGTTGGGTGTCAATATTGTCTCTCTTGAAGACAATCGCTCTCGCATGCCCAAGAAACCCTCCATGGAGGAAGAAAATAAAAATGACCGAGAAGATGATTCTATCAATCTGTTGCTTGAGCAAGCTCTCACACAACAGAGGGACGAGATGATGGAGAATTTTTCCCACATCCTTCAATGCCTGCTGATAGAAATAGGTGCATCCTCATCAAACAACCACTTTTGAAGCACCTATCCTTTCAAGGTACAGGTTAATTTTGATATTCCTGTATTTGAAGATTAGATAGAAGTGGATGCCCTAGAAAAATGGTTAAATCTACTATAAGGTTATTTATTTTTTCACCATTTTTACAATAGGGAAAATATCACCTCCGCACTCCTTAAATTTCTCCCCCATGTCAAACATTGGTGGGAAACTTACTAGGAGAAAATTTCCACAAAAGAGTCTGGAATATATGGGGTTGATCCCAATTGGGATTTTTTTGTGGACGTGGTAAAGGAACAATATTACCGTGTTGGGAACTATGAGGATCAATATATAAGATGGACCACACAATGACAAGAGAGGGGCCAACAAGTTCTGGAGTTCACAAATACCTTCCATAATTGCACACCAAGCTGGGTATCAAAGACTCTGAACGACATTTGGTTCTGAAATATCATGGGGCTCTACATAGATATATCCAAAATGAAATGGATTTTCTTAAATACGCGGTGGTTCTTATCAATATGCTATTAAAATCGAGAAGAAATTTAAGCACCGGATCAAACGAGAGTTCGAGTCTGCAAATCCGCAAGAACTAAAGTATGATAAATACATCCCTAACAAACAGTCTCCTAAAAACTATTCCAAGCCACAGGAAAAGAAGGGTCATGGGAAGAAGAAGAAGGACACATTAAAATGGTGTGATTTCCACAAAATCCCTTGGAACAACACCGATGAATGTCGCTAAAAACAATCATTGGTGGTTGAAATCAAAGACAAGGAGCCAAAGCTTGATTTTGTATCTGATTTAGAAAATAATAACAGAAGACAGATCATCGATGTAGACCCCATTGTTATTGTCACGATTGCAAAAATTCAACCAGAAGAACCAACAGATCCTGAAGAGGGGGGGCACTTTTTTCATTCAAAGATGTGGTTGAAGGGGACCCCGTTGCATTTTATTTTTGATAGTGGAATCCAAAAGGACCTCATCTCAACAGAGGTCATCAAATAGTTGGGATTGTTGACAACACCACACCCACAACCATACCACATCGGGTGGCTTCGCCATGGACGGGATCTGTGTGTCAAACAACAAGGATGAGGTATTATGTGATGTTTCCCTGTTGGATGTTTGTGATGTTCTCTTCTTCCAGCCATATATCTAGAAGTGCCATGCTATCTATGAGTCTTGACCTCGTAGTGTCATTGTTACTCTAGGGGGTCATCTCCAGAGGATACCATAGGTGGTTTCAACTATTGTCCCACCTAAATAGTGATGCAAGTTATTATCTCATACTAAAAAATTTAGCTTCTTCACAATCTGTTCAAAAGGTGAACAAAAGGATATTGTAACCACTATAGCCTTGGCCCAAGAACCTTCTATCCAACAGAAGCAAGTTGACAAGACTGCAACAAATAAAAAACATTCCTTCTGCACACATACATCTCATGTATCAAGAATGGTTAAAAATTTCCAACCCTTCCAGCCACAAGCTCGTGACAACCTTCAAAAATCTAAGCAGTGCAACTTCCACAACAAGACAAGCAGCTCATCAAGATGCAGATTCAACAAAATATTTTCCCTCTCCCCTGGGAACTCAAAGTAATGGAGACCATTTCTTCCTAAGGAAGGAGGATTGATCCAGGTGGATATCAGGGACCACCCACCTTTTCCAACTCACTCAAAACAGTTTTCTGACAATTTTGTAAATTTACTATTTTTAAAAGTTTTAAGCTTCTCGGGCCATTTTGAGGGCCTAAATGAATTTTTTTTCAATATTGAGCTTCTCAATGATAACTAAATACTCTAATTGAACCCCCAAATTAATCTCCTTGACAATACCTTTCCAACGAGCTATCGTTCATTCCAAACGGAGATCGTATACCAAAGTTACGCCCCCGAAAAGTTGATACACCAAACTACCCAAAATGGGGTCGACACAACTGTTGGCTTTTCATCTTCTGGGGTTAGGGTTTCGAATTTTATTTATGCTAAAAATTCCTCTAGAGCCTTATTGTAAAATCATCTTCTCATGGATGTGAGTATCCGTGACATCTCTTCTCAGAGATAAACTGCCACCATTCTAGCGAGTCTTTCACTCTGTATTTTTATAGACTTTGTACATTTTTCTCTCATTAATAGAAACTTGTGTATTGGTGTATCTTTGTGTTTATGGTTGAATCTATCATATATTTATGTTATATTATTGGATATCCGAGATATCTCTGTACATTGCTTTATTATATATCCACTCTCATTCGGAGTAGAAAATAATCTGGATCAGTGATAATAGAGCAGGATGCTCTTGTTCATTTTTTCAATGCATGTCCCCGACGAGGTCCAAGTATAGCAAGTTGGGTCTCGAGATTGTCTCTCTTAAAGAAAATTTCTTTTGCACGCCCAAGAAACCCTCCATGATGGAAGAAAAACAAAATGGTGGAGCAACCAATTCTATCAATCTGTTTCTTGAGCAAGCTCTCACGCGACAGAGGGACAAAATGATGGAGAATGTTTCCCACATCCTTCAACGCATGTCGATAGCAACATGTGAATCCTCATAAAACAACCACTTTGGAAGAACCTCTCCTTTCAAGGTACAGGTTAATTTTAATATTCCCTTATTTGAAGGTCATATAGATGTGGATGCCCTAGACAAATGGTTAAGTCTGCTAGAAGGTTATTTCTTTGTTCACCATTTTTCCAACAGGGAAAATATCACCTTCACACTCCTTAAAAAGATCCCCCCTGTCAAACATTGGTGGGAAACTTGTTGGGAGCAAAGTTCCACAGAAGTGTCTGGAATATACGGGGTCAATCCCACTTGTGATTTTTTTGTGGATGCAGCAAAGGAACAATATTACCCTATTGGAAACTATGAGGACCAGTATTTGATATGGACCACACTACAGAAAGAGAGGGGCCAAGCAGTTCCAGAGTTCACCAATACCTTCCATACCTTGCACACCAAGCTGGTTATCAAAGACTTTGAACGAAATTTGGTTCTAAAATACCGTGGAGATCTACACATATACATCCAAACTGAAATGGATTTTGTAGACATCTCATCACTCAGTGATGCTTATCGATATGTTGTTAAAATCGAGAAAAAATTTAAGCACCAGAACAAATAGGAGTTCGGGTCTGCAAATCCACAACAACCAAATTATGATAAAGACAACCCTAAGAAACAGACGCAAGAAATCCATTCCAAGCCACAGGAAAAAAAGGGTCATGGAAAGACGAAGAAGGACACAGGAAAATGGTCTGATTTCCACATAATCCCCTCGAACACCACCAATGAATGTCACTCAAAAAAATCATCGGTGGCCAAAATCAAAGACAAGGAGTCGAACCCTGATTCAGAATCTGATTCAGAAAATACTAATAGAATACAGATCATTGATGCAAACCCCACTGCTATTTTCGTGACTGCAACAATTCAACCAGAAGAACCAACATATCCTGAAGAGGGGGGGCACCTTTTTCATTCACATATGTGGGTGAAGGGGACCTTGTTGCATTTTATTGTTGATAGTGGAAGCCAGAAGAACCTCATCTCAATAGAGGTCATCAAATAGTTGGGATTGTCGACAAAACCACACCCATAACCATACAACATTGGGTGTCTTTTCCATGGATGATATCTTCGTGTTAGCCAATAGTGTTGATTTTTATATGACATCCATCCCTTTAAGGATGAGGTATTATGTGATGTTTCCCCGTTGGATGTCTGTTATTTTATCTTGGGCCAAAAATATATCTGGAATCGCCATGCTTTCTATGAGTCTTGATCCCGTAGTGTCATTGTTACTCTAGGGGGTCATATCTACAAGATAAGAGAGGCGGTTCCAACTACTGTCCCACCTAAACAGTGCCGCAAGGTAGTATCTCATACTACAAAATTTAGCTTCTTCACAACCTGTTCAAAAGGTGAACAGAAGAATACTGCAACCACTACAACCTTGGCCCAAGCACCTTCTATCCAACAGAAGTAGGTCAAAAATACTACAACAAAGTGAAAATATCCATTCTATACACAGACATATCATGTATCCAGACTGGTTAAAAATGTCCAACCCTTCCATCCATAGGCGTGTGACAACCTTCAAAAAGCTAAGAAGTGCAACTTCTCCAACAAGGAAAGAAACTCATCAAGATGCAGATTCAACAAACTGTTTTCCCTCTCCCCTGGGCACTCAATGCAATGGATACCATTTCTTCC
The DNA here is from genome assembly GCA_009831015.1 of Picea engelmannii. Classification (NCBI taxonomy): domain Eukaryota; kingdom Viridiplantae; phylum Streptophyta; class Pinopsida; order Pinales; family Pinaceae; genus Picea; species Picea engelmannii. Next base: position 134,161 of record ML780668.1, on the reverse strand, counting down.
TAAGGAGGGAGGATTGATCCAGGTGGATATTAGGGGCCACCCACCTTTTCCAACTTTCTCAAAACAGTTTTATGGGAATTTTGGAAATTTACTATTTTTAACAGTTTTAAACTTTTGGGGCCATTTTGAGGGCCTAAATGAATGTTTTTCAGGATATAGCTTCTCAATGATAGGAAAAGACTCTAACTAGGCCCCCAAAATGAATCTCCTCGACGATACCTTTCCAATGAGATATTTCATATTCTAGGGTTAGGGTAAAATCATCTTCTCACGGATGTGAGTAGTCGTCACATCTCTTCTCAGAGATAACTTCCACCATTATAGCGAGTCTTTCACTCTATATTTTTAATCCAGATCAATGGTATCAGATCAAGCTGCTCTTGATCATTTTTTTTAGTGCATGTCCCCGACAAGTTTCGAGTATAGCAAGTTGGGTCTCGAGCTTGTCTCTCTTGAAGACAATTGCTCTTGCACACCCAAGAAACACTCCATGCTGGAAGAAAATAAATATGATGGAGCAGAGCATTCTATCAATTAGTTGCTTGAGAAAGCTCTCACGTGAGAGGGATGAAATGATGGATAATTTTCCCCACATCCTTCAACGCATGTTGATATCAATAGGCACATCCTCATCAAACAACCACTTTGGAAGCACCTCTCCTTTCAAGGTACAGGTTCATTTTGATATTCCTCTATTTGAAGGTCAGATAGATGTGGATGCCCTGGAAAAATGGTTAAATATGCTAGAAGGTTATTTCTCTATTCACCATTTTTTTGACAGGGAAAATATCACCTTCGCACTCCTTAAAGCGCTCCTCCATGTCAAACATTGGTGGGAAACTTATTGGGAGAAAAGATCCACATAAGAGTCTGGAATATATGGGGTCGATCCCACTTGGGATTTTTTTTGTGGACGTGGTAAAGGAACAGTATTTCCCTATTGGAAACTATGAGGATCATTATATGAGATGGACCACACTGGGGAAAGAGAGGGGCCAAGAAGTTTCAGAGTTCACCAATACCTTCCATACCTTGCGCACCAAGATGGGTATCAAAGACTCCGAATGAATTTTGGTTCTGAAATACCATGGGGCTCTACATAGATACATCCAAACTGAAATGGATTTTCTAGACATCTCATCACTCAATGTTGCTTATTGATATGTTGTTAAAATCAAGTAGAAATTTAATCACTAGAACAAAGGAGATTTTGGGTCTACAAATCTACAAAAACCAAAGTATGATAAATACTTTCCTAACAAACAATCTACCGAAAACTAGTCCAAGCCATAGGAAAAGAAGATTCATGGGAAGATGAATAAGGAAATTAGAAAATCGTGCGATTTCCACAAAATCCCTTGGCACATCACCAATGAATTTCACTCAAAACAGTCATTGGTGACCGAAATCAAAGATAAGGAGCCGAAACCTTATTCAGAAAATACTAACAAAAGGCATATCATTGACGCAGACCCTATTGCTATTGTCGTGACCACAACAATTCAACCATAAGAACCAACAGATCCTGAAGAGGGGGAGCGCCTTTTTCATTCAAAGATGTGGGTGAAGGGGACCCTGTTTCATTTTATTGTTGATAGTGGAAGCCAAAATAACCTCATCTCAACAGAGGTCATCAAACAGTTGGGATTTTCGACAACACCACACCCACAACCATACAACATCAGGTGGATTTTCTAGGGAAGAGATCTTTGTGTCAGCCAATACTGTCGATTGTCATACGATGTCGATCCCTTCAAGGATCAGGTATTAGGGGATGTTTCCCCTCTTGATGGGTATGATGTTCTCTTAGGCCATCCATATATGTGGAAGCACCATGATATATATGAGTGTCAACCCCGTAGTGTCACTGTTACTCTGGGGGGTCATCTCTAGAATATATGAGAGGTGTTTTCAACTACTATCCCACCTAAACAGTTTTGGAAGGTAGTATCTCATACTACCAAATTTAGCTTCTTCACAACCTGTTCAAAAGGTGAACATAAGGATACTGCAACCACTATAGCCTTCTCCCAAGCACCTTCTATACAAAAAAAGCAGTCGACAAGACTGTAGAAAATCTCAAAGATTCCTTATAAATAAATACATCTCATGTATCCAAACTGGTTAAAAAGGTCCAACCCTTCTAGCCACAGGCTCGTGACAACCTTCAAAAAGCTAAGCAACGCAACTTCTCCAACAAGGCAAGCAACTCATCAAGATGCACATTCAACAAAATATTTTCCCTCTCCCCCGTGAACTCAATGCAATGGAGGTAATTACTTCCTAAGGAGGGAAGATTTATCCATGTGGATATAGGGGGCCACCCACCTTTTCCAATTCATTCAAAACAATTTTCTGGCAATTTTGGCAATTTACTATTTTTAACAGTTTTAAACTTTCAGGGCCATTTTGAGGGCCTAAATGAAGGTTTTTCAAGATCGAGCTTCTCAATGATTGATAAAGGCTCTAATTGAGCCCCCAAATTTAATATCCTCGACGATACCTTTGCAACGAGCTATTTTGCGCCCAAAACAGAGATCATATGCCAAATTTATGCCCTCGGGAAGTTGATACACCAAACTACCCAAAACGGGGTCCACAAAACTGTTGGATTTTCCTCTTCTAGGGTTAGGGTTTTGGATTTTATTTATGATTAAAAATCCTTTGGAGCCTCATTGTAAAATCATATTCTCAAGGATGCGAGTAGCCGTCACATCTCTTCTCAGAGATAAGTTGTGGCCACCATTCTAGCGATTCGTTCACTATGTATTTTTACAGTCTTTGTACATTTTCCACTCATTAATAGAAAATTGTGTATTGTTGTATCTCTGTGTTTATGGTTGCATCTATGATACATTTATTTTATATTATTGGATATCCAAGATATCTCTGTACATTGCTTTATTATATCTCCGCTCTCATTTTGTGTCGAAAATAATCCGGATCATTTAACTTTTAATGCGACAAGTTCTTCTTCAATATTCTCATATTCATTTTCTATGTTCAACATATGTATCTTCATAACTTCTTCCATTCTCCTTTCTTATTCAAGTTGGGTCTTCCAGGTGATGATTTCTTATTCAAGTCTTCTTTCTTTTTGACTAAATTTTTCTTCAATCTTGTTTAAATCCTCATATATTTCCTTAACATGACTTGTCAAAAATTATTCTCTCTTCTATGCTTCATTTATTTCCGATACTATTTGGGCTTCCAAACACTTTTTTTATTTCAACTGATATCTGAGAGTTTCTTCAATCACTTTGGATTCATCTAGTTGAGCTTTTAGATTAATGAAAAATTGCATGGCTTCTCCATAACTTTCCTTTATCCTGACCAATTCTTCCTTGAGGGACTTTTTTTCCCTTATATCTTTATTTGTCTCACCTAAACTATTGATTAGTGCAGTCTCAAAGTCCATTATGTGTGCTTCAAAATATTCTCGCTCTCAATCTGTCAGACACGATGAGATTATTTCTACTTTTTATTCTTCATAATCTTCTTTAATCTGATTGGCATGATCTGTATCTGTGATAGAATGGGATTCCTTAAAGTATAGATTATGTAGCTTATCCCAAATTAATTTGGTTGATGAAAATTTTCCCACTTTTTATTTTATAGGGTATGATAATCCTTCCAAGATGAAATCCAATGTTATTTTGTTGTTTCTCTTCAATTCCTTCTTGGTTGTAGTCTTTGTTTTCTTTGAAGTGGTGTATCCTATAACAAATGATTTCCAAACATCATATACATGTGCCTACAAAAATGTTTCCATTCTTGTGCTCTACATATCATAGCTCAGAACAATATAACCATAAAACACTGGTACTCCAATCTTAGCGTGCTCCATGATATTCCTTCCAGTGGTTAGACTGTTTTCTTAATGGACCCACTCTGAAACCAATTACTAGAGTACTGAGAGGGGGGGTGAATCAATATGATCATTTTTTCCCACTTTCAACCACAATATATAAACTTCAACTTTATCAACAAGATTCACTTATTTATCACTTATGCATTCAATATATTATTGCATCATACACAATATCATTCATTGGTTCATAATAAGAAACCACAGATACAGAGTACACCAGAATTTATGTTGAAATCCAAATGGAAGAAAACCACATAATCATTTCTTATATATATTAAGAATACATTCATAGGAAGCACCAACTTCTTAATTCTCTAACACCAACTGGAAGGAGGCTTGAACCTCCTATTTATAGGCTCCAAATTCCTTTCTCTTAATTTTTCTTGCTGATATTGACAACTTTAGTGATATAGGGGAATATCGAGGGCCACCCACCTTTTCCAACTCGCTCAAAACAATTTTCTGGCAATTTTGGCAATTTACTATTTTTAACAGTTTTTAACTTTTGGGGGCATTTTGAGGGCCTAAATGAAGGTTTTTCAAGATCGATTTTCTCAATGATACATTTATGTTATATTATTGGATATTTGAGATATCTCTATACATTGCTTTATTATATCTCCACTTTCATTCTGTGTCGAAAATAATCCAGATCAGTGGTATTAGAGAAGGCTACTCTCGATCATTTTTTTCAGTGAATGTCCCCAATGAGATCCGAGTATAGCAATTTGGGTATCGAGCTTATCTCTCTTGAAGACAATCTCTCTCGCATGCCCAATAAACACTCCATGGAGGAAGAAAATAAAAATGACTGAGCAGATGATTCTATCAATATGTTGCTTGAGCAAGCTCTCACGCAAAAAAGGGACGAAATGATGGAGAATTTTTCCCACGTCCTTCAACGCCTGTCGATAGAAATAGGTGCATCATCATAAAACAACCACTTTGGAAGAACTTATCCTTTCAAGGTACAGGTTAATTTTGATATTCTTGTATTTGAATTTCAAATAGATGTGGATGCCCTGGACAAATGGTAAAATGTGCTAGAAGGTTATTTCTATGTTCACCATTTTTCCAACAGGGATAAGATCACCTTCGCACTCCTTAAAGTGCTCCCCCATGTCAAACATTAGTGGGAAACTTACTGGGAGAAATGTTCCATAGAATAGTCTGGAATATATGGGGCTAATAACACTTGGGCTTTTTTTGTGGATGTGGTAAAGGAACAATATTACCTTGTTGGGAACTATGAGGATCACTATATGAGATGGATCACACTGCAGCAAGAGAGGGGCCAAGAAGTTTTGAAGTTCACCAATACCTTCCATACTTGCGCACCAAGCTGGGTATCAAAGACGTTGAATGACATTTGGTTCTGAAATATCATGGGGCTCTACACAGATACATCCAAAATGAAATGGATTTTCTTAAATACTCGATGCTTCTTATCGATATGTTGTTAAAATTGAGCAGAAATTTAAGCATCGGAACAAACAGGAATTCGAGTCTTCAAATTCAAAACAACCAAACTATGATAAATATGGCCCTAACAAATAGTCTCCTAAAAACCATTCCAAGCCATAGGAAAAGAAGGGTCACAGGAAGACGAAGAAGGACACATGAAAATGGTGTGATTTCTACAAAATCCCCTGGAAAAACACCGATGAATGTCGCTAAAAAAAATCATTGGTGGCTGAAATCAAAGACAAGAAGCAAAACCCTGATTCAGTATATGATTCATAAAATACTAACATAAGACAGATCATCAACGCAGACACCATTGTTATTGTCGGGACTGTAACAATTCAACCAGAAGAACCAATAGATCTTGAAAAAGGGGGGCACCTTTTTCATTCATGGATGTGGTTGAAGGGGACTCTGTTGCATTTTATTGTTGATAGTGGAAGCCAGAAGAACCTCATCTCAGCAGAGGTCATCAAACAATTGGGATTGTCGACAACACCACACCCACAACCGTACAACATTGGGTGGCTTCACCATGGATGAGATATTTGTTTTAGCCAACAGTGTTGATTGTCATATGACATCCAACCCTTCAAGGATGAGGTATCATGTGATGTTTCCCCACTGGATGTCTGTGATGTTTTCCTGGGCCAACCATATCTGTGGAAGCACCATGTTATCTATGCGTCTCGACCCTATAGTGTCATTGTTACTCTGGGGGTTCATATCTACAGGATACCAGAGGTGGTTCCGACTATTGTTCCACCTAAATAGTGACACAAAGTATTTTCTCATACTAAAAAATTTATCTTCTTCACAACCTGTTCAATGTTGATCAAAGACAATCATTTGTGGCCGAAATCAAAGACAAGGAGAGGAACCATGATTCAAAATCTGATTCAAAAAATACTAACAGAAGACAGATCATTGACGCAGACGTCTCTGTTATTGTCCTGAATGAAACAATTCAACCTGAAGAACCAACATATCTTGAGGAGGGGGAGCGCCTTTTTCATTCACATATGTGGGTGAAGGGGACCCCGTTGCATTTTATTGTTGATAGTGGAAGCCATAAGAACCTCATCTCAACATAGGTCGTCAAACAGTTGGGATTGTTGACAAAACCACACCCACAACCATACAACATCAGGTGGCTTCACCAGGGATGACATCTTCATGTCAGCCAACAATGTCGATCGTTATACGACATCCATCCCTTCAAGGATGAGGTATTATGTGATGTTTCCCTGTTGGATGTCTGTGATTTTCTATTGGGTCGACCATATATGTGGAAGCGCCATGCTATCTATGAGTCTCAACCCTATAGTTTCATTGTTACTCTAGGGTTCATCTCTACATGATAAGAGAGGTGGTTCTAACTACTTTCCCACCTAAACAATTTCGCAAGGTAGTATCTCATACTACAAAATTTAGCTTCTTCACAACTTGTTCAACAAGTGAACAAAAGGATATTGCAACCACTACAACCTTGTCCCAAGAACCTTCTATACTATAGAAGAAGGTTGAAAAGACTGCAACAAAGTGAAAATATTCCTTCTACACACAGACATCTCATGTGTCCAGACTGGCTAAAAATGTCCAATCCTTCTAGCCATAGGCTCGTGACAACCTTCAAAAAGCTAAGCAACACAACTTCTCCAATAAGGCAAGCAACTCATCAATATGCAGATTCAGCAAACTATTTTCCCTCTCCCCTGGGCACTCAATGCAATGGATACCATTTCTTCCTAAGGAGCGAGGATTGATCCAAGTGTATATTGGGGGCCACCCACCTTTTATACCTTGCTCAAAACATTTTTCTGGCAATTTTGGAAATTTACTATTTTTAACAGTTTTTAACTTCTGGGGCCATTTTGAGGGCCTAAATGAAGGTTTTTCAGGATTGAGCTTCTCAATGATAGGAAAATACTCTAACAGGGACCCCAAAATGAATCTCCTCGATGATACCTTTCCAACGAGCTATCTCATCTTCCAGGGTTAGGGTTTGGGATTTTATTTATGATAAAAAGGCCTCTGGAGCCTCATTGTAAAATCATCTTCTCACGGATGTGAGTAGCCATCACATCTCTTCTCAAAGATAAACTACCACCATTCTAGCGAGTCTTTCACTCTATATTTTTAATCCATATCAGTGGTATCATATCAGGCTGCTCTTGGTCATTTTTTTTAGTGCATGTCCCCGACGAGGTCCGAGTATAGAAAGTTGTGTCTCAATCTTGTCTCTCTTGAATACAATCACTCTCGCACACCCAAGAAACCCTCCATGGTAGAAGAAAATAAATATGACGGAGCATACCATTCTATCAACTAGTTGCTTGAGAAATATCTCACATGATAGAGGGACGAAATGATGGATAATTTTTCCCACATCCTTTAATGCCTATCGATACCAATAGACGCATCCTCATCAAACAACCACTTTGGAAGAACCTTTCCTTTCAAGGTACAGGTTAATTTTGATATTTCCATATTTGAAGGTCAAATAGATGTGGATGCCCTGGACAAATGGTTAAATATGCTAGAAGGTTATTTCTTTGTTCACCATTTTTTTGACAGGGAAAAGATCACCTTCGCACTCCTTAAAGAACTCCCCCATGTCAAACATTGGTGGGAAACTTACTGGGAGAAAAGTTCCACAGAAGCGTCTGGAATATATGGGGTCAATCCCACTTGGGATTTTTTTTGTGGATGTGGTAAAGGAACAATATTACCCTGGTGGAAACTATGAGGATCAGTATAGGAGATGGACCACACTGCGGCAAGAGAGGGGACGAGCAGTTTCAGAGTTCACCAATACTTTCCATACTTTGTGCACCAAGATAGGTATCAAAGACTTCGAACGAATTTTGGTTTTGAAATACCGTGGGCCTCTACACAGATACATCCAAACTAAAATGGATTTTCTGGACATATCATCACTCAGTGTTTATTATCGATGTGTTTTTAAAATCAAGAATAAATTTAAGCACTAGAACAAACGAGAGTTTGGGTCTGAAAATCCGCAACAACCAAAGTATGATAAAGACGGTCCTAAAAAATAATCTCCCAAAAACCAGTCCAAGCCAGAGGAAAAGAAGGTTCATGGGAAGATGAAGAAGGACACCGAAAAATGGTGTGATTTCCAAAAAATACCTTGGCACATTACCAATGATTTTTTCTCAAAACAGTCATCGGTTGCTTAAATCAAAGACAAGGAGATCAACCATGATTCAGAAAACACTAACATAAGACATATCATTGATGCAGACACCACTGCTATTGTCATGACCACAACAATTCAACCAAGAGAATCAACATATCCTGAAGAGGGGGAGCGCATTTTTCATTCACAGATGTGGGTGAAGGGGATCCTGTTTCATTTTATTGTTGATAGTGGAAGCCATAATAACCTCATCTCATCAAAGGTCGTCAAATAGTTGGGATTGTGGACAAAACCACACCCACAACCATACAACATCGGGTGGCTTTTCCGGGGACGAGATCTTTGTGTCAGCCAACAGTGTCGATTTTCATACGGCATCGAGCCCTTCAAGGATGAGGTATTTATTAGCAAATATTTAACATGCAGTGCATGCTTGTATGTTTGTCATTAATGGAAAGTACAACAATGAAGATGGCATGAGTATAGAAAGTATGTAATATATGGGCATTATGAGAAGACGCTGCAGAGAAGATTCGAATAAGCTCAGAAGAGATAGTGCAGAGGATTGTTGGAAGATCATCGATGGAAAAATCAGAGTAAGCAGAACAAAGTAAGATCAGGAGAAGAAGAATCATTTTAGATCGTTGGATCCCATTTTAATTCCTGAAAGAAGGAGGACCGTTAGATCTGATTGTAGAAAAGAGGAACATGCAGAAGAGGAGGATAGATCTCAGGCATCAGATCTGAGCATAAGTTCTGACCATCGTTGGATCAGGGAGAACCTACACGTTCATTAAAGTGCAAGGAGAAGCGGGCTCACAAAATCCTTAAAGAAGGAGGATCGTCCATCTTTAGGCAGGACACATGGTGAAAGATCATCATGTCGCTAACTAGAAAGTCAAAGGAATGGGGTTACCTAACCTCTTGAATTCACAATATGCGAAATTGCGAAACTATCTTAGTCGTTAGTTCGAGGTTTGTTGTAGACCGTTGATCCAGATCCATCTCAGAGTCTCGCCTATCACGACTTGGAGTGACGAGAACCTCCATCTAAGGAACAACAAGATGCGAGATCGTGAAAAGATCAAGACCGTCGGATCACCAGGAACGTGGACTGTTGATCCGAGCTCCATCTCGGAGTTTCACGAATCACGACTTGGAGAGGCAAGAAACATAACCACCGAAATCGCGATTTAATCACAGCCGTCAGATCAAGGTATGATCTGGACTATTGATCCGACTCCATTTTGGAGTTTCGTGAATCGCGACTTGGAGAGGCAAGAAACATAACCACAAGAACACTGAAATTGTGATATGCGAAATCGCGATATGATCTGAGCTGTTGAATCAAGATCAGATCTAAACCGTCGAATCATAGGACAAGTGGCAAGCGATTGGAGTTTCGCTGACTTGGAGTCAACAGAGCATGGTGTGGAAACTCGCAAAATATGAAGCACCTTTTTGGCACAGCCTATGGTCACCGCTGGTGGTCACGAGAAATGAAGGAGTCAATTTAGATAAGCTCCATTTTGAGGTTTCGGGGATCGTGACTTGGAGAGTTGAGATGCCTCATCTCGAGATTCACGAAATGCGAAATCGCGAAAGTGCTTTATGCATAAGCATGTGGTCATAGCCATTGGGCACATCGATGGAAGATGGAGGAAGAAACTATAGGTGCTAAGCTTCACCACAGGGATCCCGAAATGCCAAATTACGAAATGGAGAAACAGGCACAACATTCTTTATTCTTAATCCAACGGTTCAAGTGAGTTTGAATATGATCGGAGGGCTATTGTTCCATCTCATAGTTAACTGATCAGTTACAAATCTGTTAACTAAACTGAGTCATGATTCTTGATCGGTTGGCGTTTCAGTTGCTTAGACGGTTTTTTTTTGCCTAATAAGATACGAAGTCTAACTGCTGTGGGCGTGGTGCATAAAAGAAAAAGATATAGACTGTGCATGGTTGGTTGTTCTGGACGAAAAATGAATTAAACTGTAAGAACGGGAAAATCACAGGATGCGCAGTGTGAGACTGAAAGTATGCACAGTGTGAGATAAAACTCAGAGAAGAGTAATAGATGAGGAAAAGACTTGAAGTAGAGAAGAATGATAGAACAAGTTGAAGCAGATCAGAATTGCAGAACAGACAAAGGAAGAGAAGAATTGCAGAATAGTTAGAGGAAGACCAGATTTACAAAACAAAGAAGAAGTGGTAAGAATCGATTTATCTGTGTAGTTGGTTGTTTAATTATTCATTTATATTTCAGGGTGGTTGGGAGGTGCTAGGGAGGACTGTTGTCCTCAGAGGTTCAAGTGGGAGCTTGAACACAAGGAGTTGTAGCTTCCATCTGGTTGCATCCAGAGAAACTAGGGTGGCAGGGTGGTGCAAGGGAGAACAAATGTTCTCTATTATACAGGTTGGAGCCTGTGTAACTGGAAGTTGGTGCTTCCATCCAGTTGGTGTTGGAACATTAGGGGAGTTGGTGCTTCCTTCTAGTGGGTGCTAGAGAAACAAGAGAGTCGATGCTCTCAAACAAGTTGCAGCTTGTAAAATAGAGGTAACAGCCTCACATTGAGTTGGTGCTCAATTATAGATGATGTATAGAACTTAAAATACTGTCTATCATTTTGAAGAAGAAGAGTTTTTCTCCCTTTATGGGTTTCCTTGTGAAAATTTGTCTCTGTGTATACCTTATGTGGGACTAATTCTCATTATTTTATTGTCGATATGTTGTATAATGTTGATGATCACTTGAAGAAATATTAAGAATGTATTAATAGACTTAAAATTGTTTAAGCACAATAACAATTGATTCAACCCCCCCCCTCTCTATTGTCTTAGTAATTTCAACAATTGGTATCAGAGCGGGTTCCTTTTTATTCAAAGGTAGATCTGTAAGCTTAAACATGATAAGTCATGAAGGGACTTCAGCCTCTAAGCCCCCTTTGTTTGATGGAACAAATATTTCCTTCTGGAATATTAGAATGAGAACATACTTAATGGCCTTGGGTGCTGATGTTTGGAATGTAGTAGAGACTGGATATACAAAGCGTCTTGTGCTAGCCTCCAAGGACGATAAGTTAGAGTTTAGTTTTAATGCTAAGGGAATGAATGCTATCTTGAATGGACTTGCTAAAGCTGAGTTTGTAAAGGTGATGCATCTTGAAACTGCCAAAGCAATGTGGGATAAACTTATTAACAATTATGAAGGAAATGAGAAAGTAAAAGATGCCAAACTTTAAACATATAGATTGAAATTTGAACAACTAAAGATGAATGAAGATGGAACAATTAGCAAGTATTTTTTAAGAGTTGAAGAACTTGTAAATGCCATGAAGGGTCTTGGTGAGAAGATTGAAGAACCATTTTTAGTTCAAAATATTTTAAGATCTCTGCTTGATAAATTTAATTCAAAAATCTTTGCAATAGAAGAACTAAGTGATCTTAAAACTGTATCCATTGATCAACTCCTAGGAACTCTAACTGCATATGAAATGAGAATTAACAAAGATAAATCCAGTACTAGAGAAGCATCTTTTAAAGCAAACAAGAATACCGATTCAGAATTAGATGATATTGAGGCAAAATTTGTGAGAAGGTTAAAGAAACGATCAGGAAAATATCAAGGGAAGTTGCCCTTCAAATGCTTTAACTGTGGTAAGATAGGTCATTTTTCATCTAAGTGTCCCCATCAGAAAAAGGACCAGAATTCTGATGATGAAAAGAAGTACAAATACAAGAAATATAATAAGAAGAAAAGTTTGGTTGCAAATAATGACAATTCCTCAGAAGACAGCGATAGTGACTCTTCCTGTGAAGATAAGGCAAATGACTTCATGCTTATGGCCAAAGAGGATTATGATAATAAAAGCATAGTCAGTGATGATAATGATGAAGAAGTTGTGGTTGATATGGAAGGAGAACTGATCAGTGCACTAGAAGAAATTGACAGACTCAGAATTAAGAACAGAAAGCAAAAACAATTGTTGATACAGTTTGAGAAAGACAGTAAATAGCCTGATGAAGACTTTGCCCTGCTAAAAGTGAAATTAGAAGAGGCAAAGAAAATAGAAGACATAATAAAAAAACAGTTGTCAGAGAAGAAAGCCAGTTGTGAAGCCTTAGAAGAAGAGATAGTAAAAACAAGAAACGAAATGGAGAAGTTTAAGGGATTGTATCATCAAAATCTGCGAAGTATTAAATCCTCAGAAGGATTAACCTCCATTCTAAATCAACAAAGAAATTCAAAATTGAAAGCTGGATTGGGATATGAAGAAGGATCAAGTAGTGATCATCCAAGTAATACAGAATCTATCAAGTTTGTCAAATCCTCAAACATTGACAACATTCACTCTGCAAAAACAAAGAAGGAAAATCAGCCACCAAGAAGGAATGAAAGAAAAATCACTACAACCGAATTTGTAGATCAGAAAGATTATCAGCATGAAAGAAATCGACCTCCTCAAAGAAGATAGATTTTTTCAAGGTACAAATATTTTTTCTATGGTTATTGTTTTTTCTACTCTAATTTTGGTCATAAAGCTATAAACTGCTCTTTAAGATTTAGATATGAACAATCAAGATATTCAATGAATAACTATCTTCCACAACAAAGATTGAGACAGCCAAGCAACAAACAATCACAGACTATAAATCATGTGATGACTGGGATAAGGACACAAGTGAAACGCAACAACAATTATAAGCATAACAATCGTTATGATCTATTATTCAGTGAACCAGAATGTTACAACTTCCATAATTATGGACATAAAGCTGCAAACTGTCATTTAAAGAATTACAAGTCAGATTTGATCCCCACTACTGAAAATGTCAAAGTTTGGAAAAAGAAAGTAGATGACAAGTGTGGACTAGTTCTATCAGCCCAAAGAAAAAAGAATCCCTGGTATATTGACAATGGATGCTCCAAACACATGACTGGAGACAAAAGTAAGTTTCTAACTCTAAGTGATATCAAATCAGGGAATGTAACTTTTGGAAATGATGCACCAGGAAAGATAAAAGGTAAAGGAATTATAAGTTTGAGTAATGGAAAAAGGAAAGCTCATGATGTGTTGTTTGTAGAAGGTTTGAAACATAATCTGCTTAGTGTCAGTCAATTATGTGACCAAGGATGTGAAGTTGTTTTTACCTCTAAAGACTGTAGAATAAAATCTGTGGATTTAGGATAGCTAATTGCAAAAGGTATAAGAACAGAAAACAATGTCTATGTATTAAAAGAAGAAAAAGAAGAATGTCACTTAAGAAAATATGATGAAAGTTGGTTGTGGCATAGGAGACTTGGTCACCTAAATTTTGATCACATAATCAAACTCAGAAACAATGGGGAAGTAAAATATCTTTCGAAGATATCAAAGCCACATGACTCTATTTGTAAACCCTGTCAGATAGGAAAGCTTACTCGCACTCAGTTCAAATCTAAAAACTTTCCTTCAACAGAAAAACCTCTCCAGTTAGTACATATGGATCTATGTGGACCATCAAGGAAAGAAGGTACAGGAAAAGAAAATTACTTTATGTTGATTATTG
>ML780668.1:19681-114921 GCA_009831015.1 Picea engelmannii | reverse complement strand
TCTTAGTAATTTCAACAATATTATGGGATGTTTCCCCGCTGAACGGTTATGATGTTCTCTTGTGCCAACCGTATATGTGGAAGCACCATGATATCTATGAGTCTTGACCCCGTAGTGTCACTGTTACTCTGGGGGTTCATCTCTAGAGGATACGAGAGGTGGTTCCCACTATTGTCCCACCTAAACAATTCCGCAAGGTAGTATCTCATACTACATAATTTAACTTCTTCAAAAACTATTAAAAAGGTGAACAAAAGGATACTACAACCACTACAACCTTGGCCCAAACACCTTTTATCCAACAAAATAAGGTCGGCAAGAATGCATCAAAGTGCAAAGATTCCTTCTGCACACATACATCTCATATAGCCAGACTTGTTAAAATGGTCCAACCCTTCCAGCCACAGGCTCGTGACAACCTTTAAAAATCTATGCAGCGCAATTTCTCCAACAAGGCAAGTAACTCATCAAGATGCAGATTCAACAAAACCTTTTCCCTCTCCCCCGGGAACTCAACGCAATGGATTTCATTGCTTCCTAAGGAGGGAGGATTGATTCAAGTGGATATCGAGGGCCACCCACCTTTTCCAACTCGCTCAAAAATGTTTTCTGGCAATTTTGGCAATTTAGTATTTTTAACAGTTTTAAACTTTCAGGGCCATTTTGAGGGCCTAAATGAAGGTTTTTTAGGATTTAGATTCTCAATGATAGTTGACGAATCTAATTGATCCCCCAAAATTAATCACCTCAATGATACCTTTCCAACGAGCTATCGTGTGCCCAAAACAAAGATCGTATGCCAAAGTTACACCCCCGGGAAGTTGATACACCAAACTACCCAAAATGGGGTCCATAAAACTGTTGGCTTTTCATATTCCAGGGTTAGGGTTTTGGATTTTATTTATGATAAAAATTCCTTTGGATCCTCATTGTAAAATCATCTTCTTACGGATGTGAGTAGTCTTCACATCTCTTCTCAGAGATAATCTTCCATCATTCTAGCAATTCTTTCACTATGTATTTTTACAGTCTTTGTACATTTTTTGCTCATTAATAGAAAATTGTGTATTGTTGTATATTTGTGTTTATGGTTGCATCTCTAATACATTTCTGTTATATTATTGGATATCCTAGATATCTCTGTACATTGCTTTATTATATCTTCGCTCCCATTCCGTGCCGAAAATAATACGGATCATTTAACTTTTAATGTGACAACTTCTTCTTCAATATTCTCATATTCATTTTCTATGTTCAACATATGTATCTTCATAACTTCTTCCATTCTCTTTTCTTATTCAAGTTGGGTCTTCCAGGTGATGATTTCTTATTCAAGTCTTCTTTCTTGTTGACTAATTGTTTCTTCAAGCTTGTTTAAATCCTCAGATATTTCCTTAAGATGACTTGTTAAAAATTATTCTCTCTTCTATGCTTCCTTTCTTTCTGATACTATTTGGGCTTCCAAACACTGTTTTTATTTCAACTGATATCTGAGAGTTTCTTCAATCACTTTGGATTCATCTAGTTGAGATTTTAGATTAATGAAAAATTGCATGGATTCTCCATAACTTTCCTTTATCCTGACCATTTCTTCCTTGAGGGACTTTTTTTCCCTTATATCTTTATTTATCTCACCTAAATTGTTGATTAGTGCAGTTTCAAAGTCCATTATGTCTCCTTCACAATCTTCTCGTTCTCATATGTCTGACACGATGAGATTCTTTCTACTTTTTCTACTTCATCATCTTCTTTAATCTGATTGGCATGATCTGGATCTATGATAGAATGGGATTCCTTAAAGTAAAGATTATGTAGCTTATCCCAAATTTATTTGGTTGATGAAAATTTTCCCACTTTTTATTTTATAGGTTATGATAATCCTTCCAAGATAAAATTTGTTGTTATTTTGTTGTTTCTCTTCAATTTATTCTTGGTTGTAGTCTTTGGTTTCTTTGAAGTGGTGTATCCTATAACAACTGATTTCCAAACATCATATCCATGTGCCTACAAACATGTTTCCATTCTTTTTCTCTACATATCATACCTCAAAACAATCTAACCATCAAACCCTGGTACTCCAATCTGAGTGTACTCCATGGTCTTCCTTCCAGTGGTTAGACTGTTTTCTTGAAGGAACCGCTCTGAAACCAATTAATAGAATACTGAGAGGGGGGGTGAATCAATATGATCATTTTTTTCCACTTTCAACTAAAATATATAGACTTCAACTTTATCAACAATATTCACTAGTTTATCACTTATGCATTTAATATATTATTGCATAATAAACAATATCATTCATTGGTGCATAATAAGAAACCACAGATACAGAGTACACTAGAATTTATGTGGAAAGCCAAATGGGAGAAAACCACAGAATCATTTCTTATATATATTAAGAATACATTCATAGGAATCACCAACTTCTCAATTCTCTAACACCAACTGGAAGAAGGATCCAACATAAAGGAAGCTACAACTCCCTGAATTCTCCAGCTAAAACTAGAAGGAGGCTCCAACCCCCTAGTTTACAAGATCCAAACTGAATGAAGCTCCAACTCCACATATTATCTTCCTCCAACAAGAAGAAGGCTACGACTCCCTGATTTACAGGAACCAACCATAAGGAATATCCAACTCTCTAAGTTCTCTAGCATCGACCGAAAGGAGGCTACAACCCCCTTTCCTTTACCATCCTTGCCCTGAAATATAAGTGTAGACTCAAACTTTCACCACGACTGATCAACTTGTAACCTCCATTATCAACCTATCACTGTCATTGTCACATCAACCAATCATTGTCACTCTATCACATCAAACTTTACTTTATCATCAACTAGTCATCCAACCTATTACCATCCATGTCACTATCATTGTAACTGTCACTGATATATCATCATCAACTAGTGTGTATCAACCATGTACCAAAACATGTACCAAATACATGCACCATATCATGCATCATCCATGTACCAAAACCTCTACCATACCATGCATCAACCATGTACCAAAAACCTGTACCATACCATGTACTAACACCTGTACCATATCATGCATCAACCATGTTCCAAAACCTCAAACCCTATGCCTCAAGCATGTGCCAACATCCATAAAACATGTACCATGAGATGTGCCTCAATCATATACCATATAACTTATGATATGTCTTAATCATGCCATACACCATGTACCATAATATATCATCAATAATGTGCCTCAAACAAGTACCATAAGATGTGCCCAAAGCATGTGATAACATCACCATGATATATACCAAACTAGATACCAATATAGCCAAGATATACTTCTAACAATGCATCATATCATTACAAAGGTGTACCATATCATGTACCATCATCATCAATACAAGCCTCAAGAATGTACCATAAACATAACCAAAAATAACACATGTAAAACATACCTTTGATTATGTATAATACCTTATTCACAATATTACATACATGTATCTCTTTTTCATCCTCAACAACCTTATACTAGCATCCTCCCTTATATTTTCCTTAGCCTCGCGAAACTAGTTTCGAATTAGTCACAAA
This sequence comes from Picea engelmannii, assembly GCA_009831015.1. Lineage (NCBI taxonomy): Eukaryota > Viridiplantae > Streptophyta > Pinopsida > Pinales > Pinaceae > Picea > Picea engelmannii. The sequence goes on along the minus strand of ML780668.1, from coordinate 111,367 downwards.
GCATAACTCCATACATGTAATGAATAAAGGTATGGAATTTTAACCATAGATACTATGAGATCTGTCTTCCATATCCTCAAACTTTTAGGGTTTGAAACTTTGTAGAACATAAGTTATAGTGAAAATGGAAAGCCTTCTGAAATTGTATCCTATTCTAGAGAGAGAACTTGTATAACATGCCACACGCTCAATATTTGATATATGGTTCTTAAAATTATGCACATTATACTACAGACTATTATTTTTCCACTGCAATTGGTCTCACATGATTTGGATCCTATATGAAAACTCTATGAATTTTTTACCTGGAACATATGTTTGAGACTAGTTTCAGGAGTAGTCAAAAACCCTATCTTCCATAGAGTGTATCTCCAAAACTACAATGACCAATAAGATGAAATATTTACCACAGTTACCTTGATATTTCTTCTCAATGGCTTCCAATTTTCACTATCTGAAGCATTCACAAGAACACATCATCACATACCTGTAAATAACATACTTATAAATAGCATACCTTAGAACATAGCATCACAAGACTTCATTCTCCCTTGGAATTTCTCTCTTATTCACTTAATATTCCCTTTGAAATTTTCCTCATATCTCCTTCATTAACTCGTATCAAAATCACTTGAGTTGATATTACAAATGAACTCCTAGGTGTCATAGTTATACTAGATATCGAGCCCTCTTTTTAGGGCCAACTTGACCCAAATAAAAGTGAATTTAATTTTTAATTATCATTCCATTGAGGTTGACTTCACCAACAACATCCTTAATATTTATTGCAATGTGCCAACTTGTAACTTATTGTTTGCAACAAATTTTCTTATTTTAATTAATTTGGGATTGACTTGTCACTTCTTGTTTTAACTGTTTAGGGCTTCTTAACCATACTTCAGGGATTCCATCTTCAAGAGGGCATATCTCCTCAATCGTGAGGAACCACATGGTGTACCACCTACCATTGGAAATGGCATGAAAAGGACTATCCATCTATGAGAGTTTTCATGAATTTACAATTTCCTTCACACTCTTTTTCTTGAAACAACTCCAGGCTTCATGACCACACCTCCGGGATTCTTGTAGACTTCTTCAAAGTTGACATCAATAAAAATCAATTTTTCAAAAGAGGAGTCCCTGTGACGTTGACAAGAAACTAAGAGTCCTCAAGGATTTCTTCTCTAGTATGTGTATGATTATTAACAGTGACATTTTTTTTATGATAATTAAATCCAAAAGCATCACTTATGATACTTTTCTATGTGATAGAAACAACTTGGAGGAAGTTCCTTCATATAATATCTCAGAATATATATTCATCACAAGCTAAACTAGAATGATAGCATTGAGAAAAGGATAAATGGACAGTGAAAATATTATTATGGACTTGAAAATAATTGTAAATCAATGGACCTTGGCATATGGGATAAGAAAACACTCCTTTTTAAGACTCTCATCGCTCATGTTATTTTATGTGGATGTGAAGTTTGGGGATGGCATATCTCTAGAGAATCATGCAAAAATATATAGAATATCCAAAAACAATTATAACTTAAATTTCAAAATTAAAGGAAATACACCCTATCATATCCTCCTAATAAAACAAATCCTTTCCCCCATTGAGAGCATGGTTATGACAAGGTACCGAATGTATAAGAAAAAATTAAACAACATGGAAGAAAACAAGCTTTCAAAAGTTTCTTCAAACTCCATCCAAAACCAACTTAGGCTCAAGTAGGGATGGCTTAAATATGCTCAATCTTGGCTAAATCGTTGAGGAATGAAGGAAGAGTTCATATTGTAGAATAAGGATAATATTAAAATTATCACAGCTAAATTTAAGGAGAAATTTTTGTGCGATAAAGAATTAGGGGGTAAAAGAAAATTAAGATACCTAAGGAGGTTATAAATGATAGTATATAAGATAAAAAGTACCTTTCTATTTTGACTAATTTAAAGAGAAAATCAACATTGTTAAAATAAGAACAAATTCTCATGAGCTCTGTAGTGAAATTGGTGTTGGAAAATTTCCAAAACACCATGTGAGGAAAGAATATGGCATCTTTGTGACACTAACAGGGTTAAAGGAGAACAACACTTTCTCTTATAATATTCAGCATATAACCATATTATATCCCAATTTCAAAATATTTGTCACACTATCAACCTTCCTAACCTTCTAATTGAGAAAAACTATGGTGAATAAATAAAAACATAAATAAAATTTGAAAGAAATCCAAGTAATTCATAAATAACATAAATAAAATTTGAAAGAAATCCAAGTAATTCATTTCCTTCTTAAGGTATGATAGACCTAATTTGATCTTAGTGAATGTTAATCATCATCATCAACAACAATAGAAACAACATCATAATCATCATCATCATCAACAATAGCAACAACATCATAATCATCATCATCATCATCACTGTATAATACAATCATAGATAATAATCACTCACAAATTAATCATCAATAAAAATATTTTTAATAATAACTTATAATCATTAACACATATATATAATGATGATGGTGATTAATTTGTATAATGTTATATAGTCGAATATATAAAAAACTATATGAATTTCGTTTATATGATTAGCATATTATAGTTATACATGTCACAATTATCAATTTAATTTTTCTAATAATAATATATGATAATTAATAATGAAAGTGTATAATCATATACAATCATCTTCAATATCGGTATTATATATTCTTAATAAAAATATTGTAATTAACATTATTTTGTATAATATTACATAATCGAATATATAGAAGGTAAACTATAAAAATATTGTTTATGTTATTATAATAACATAATATAATTGCATATGATAATTATTTACAAATTAATCATTAATGACAATATTTTTAATAATGATATATCGTAATTAATCCTCGTATGGGGTGCCAACGGTCGGGGCTCAAGACACCCATGCGGTGCACCAGCTACCCAACCCTCCATGCACAAGATGCCTTTCAGGAGGAGAGCAATTGATGAGATTTCAAACGAGAAAGGTGGCGGATAGATTGTTCTGAGAGGGGTACGTCACCCATCTTCCCAATCTTTGAAATTATGTATGTCACTGATGCAACATAGGAGAGATACATTGTTAGTAAACAAAGAATTATTATTTGGAGGTGGGAATTGAATGGAGGAAGTATAGAGAGGAAAGTGGCAAATTATTATGCTAATAGGCGTTTCCCTATTGTAATCGATGGTTTAATTAACTTTTTAATTACAAATTTTTATCGATCAAAAATTAGAGATGTTGACGTACATTTTCCTTGTTTACTTCTTCACATTTACTTAATAAAATCAAAAAATTAATGCCCTTACCACTAATTACCATATTTAACTGTTTAGAAAATATTAATGTGTAAAATATTACTTTTTGTCTACCTTTGGATTAAGGCATCCGTGGTTAAGATGGTTGGATGCACGTTTGGCCTGCCTTTCAATTAACGCATCAGTGATTAAAGTGACATTTGGATGCATGTTGGGTGCCACGTTTGTGTGGCTTTTCAAATTTTGCCTAGGCCTAGGAAGAATAGTCATGTTATTTAAACACTCACAGCTGATACGAACTCATTTTATTTGTTGCTTTGAACCTAGTATGGAAATTAATATGGTACAAAACTCATTTTATTTGTTGCTTTGAACCTCGTATGGAAATTATTATGGTACAATTTTTTTTTAAATTTAGATTGAAGGTTTTTTAGAATTTGAATTAATTTTTTGAAATTTAGAATTTAGGTTTTTAAAAATTTGGATTGGGAATTAGTTTATATGATTTATTGATTAGATTTTTATTTACATGCATAAGCTATAAGCTAACCTATAAGCTAACTGGATTTTAGTATTCGCAGGTAAAGTATGGACCTGGCAAGGCGAACTGGGCAGCGACTTGAAATCAGGTGAAGCTTAAATTGAAATCAACAGTCCCAAAGCAAATGAATCCATTTTTAAAGTGAGCACACCCTATAATATAACAGGCACGATGCCTCCATCTAAACTACCAAACACAAACCCAAACAGGATCAGTCACGGCCCACCAAACACAGACTCGAACAGGATCGGTCACGGCCCGACCAACCATTCTTTCACCAAAATGAGCCGGAAAAGCATTCTAAATTAACCTATAATGTGTAATGCCAAAGTTTGCAGAATGTCAAACACAGAAAATTGAAGACGTAGGCCTGAAAGCAACCAAGAAAATTGAAATTGGCCGGAAATTGAAATCTGCGTAGAGTGACTTTGGAAACAACAAAAATAATTTATGATTATTAGGGTTAGGGAAATGATGAAAATACATTGCATTAGCAATGATTAATCATTATTAGGGTTAGGGTAATGATAAAAATACAATGCAATTTACAGTTAGAATGTAAATTATTTTGGGAGTAGAGGTTGGCCCTGGGATGATAGCTTGGGGTAGCTCATAGAGGAGAACCTAACATGATGTATAGGTAATCCTTCTATCCCCTCCATGGTTTTGTTTTGTGGGAATTGTTCCATTCTAAATTTTTCGATCTTAGGAGTTGTTTTGGTTTTAAGTTTTCAAGATTGGTTGGAAGGGCATAGTATTTCTAGTAGAAGTCTCTGGGATCTCTCTAGTTGGTTCACAACTGATAATGTTGTTGGGTATATAAGTATTTTGTTCATGTTTCGACTCCAATATCCATTTTTGTGTGAGCCTCTAAGAACTTAGGATGGAAATAGGTGTTGGAAAGGGGGGGGAGGAGAGGAAAAATAAGACTAGGGGGAGTGTAATGTCACCTAGCAGAATAATTTTTTTTTATATTGATACTTATTATAATTGCTAATATCATTAATCTAATCCTACTTTTGTTCATTGATATATTGATATAAATAAATAATTTTCATGATAATACATGATAAGATAATTCGAAAGACTTTCTCTCCATGAATAAACTTCTTATTTATAATCATTCAATTCTCCATCGAATTTCTTGGTAAGTACTTCACCCAAATTAAAATATTCTTACCAAACTTCTATTCCCATAATAAATTCAATACATATCTCTATTCCTGTAATTGACCTCTTAAATAATATTGCAGAGTCGTGTCAGAAGTTAGAAAGTATTTATTATCCCTTCTTTTATACTTGGTATTTACTCTTCCCCCCTTCAACCCAAACTTTTTTTATATTCCAGTTAGTTATATCACGTTTACTTGTAAACAAGTGTTTAAAAAATTGTTGGCCCTTGACCAAGTTTTGTGGAAATGTTGGTCATGTTTGACCAATTTTGGGGACTTTGATGGGCTGGTCGAAGACAAAGCGCCAAGTGAAGTGGAGATCGCGGGATCTTGCCCCCTTTTGTAAGATGTTTTTTTTTAGGCTTTATGTAACGAGTATGGGATGTCGGTCCATGGGTTTACCCATGTTTAGGCCCCATTTGTAATGTATAAATAGATATATAGGCGATGTAAGAAAGCATTATTAGAAGTGAAGAGACCTAGTAGAATCGGCTTAGTGCAGATCCAGAGGCTTTGTGCATACTATGTGCTAAGACTTGCAGAGCTAAGTGCAAGTGATTGTAAGATCTTGTGTGCAGACTGTGTAAGAAGGCTTTGTGTTGTGACCTAACTCGGGGAAGGAGGATCTAGCGAGGTGCGCACAGATCTCTGTCCTATGTGGAGTTGGCTTTGTGGCTCTATGCATTGAAAGAAGATAATAAAGAAGAAGAAGAGTTGGTGGGCATATCCCCATGCTGGGGGTGAACCACGTATATCCTATGTTATGGTTTCTTTGTGTGATTGATGTGATTTATTCTTAGTGTTATCATATTTATGTATGTTAGATGCATCTGATATAGTATCTTAGTGTTTAGTAATGTGAATGAATGTTAGATCTGCTATATTTCTATGTGCTAAGTTCTTGGGGTGTGTTAGATCTTGTTGAATATTGCGTTGCTCTGTAATTAGGGTTTTACCTGTGATGTGAATAAGGGTTAAATGCTAATGAATGTTAACTACTAAGTGCTTTGTTAAGTATTGTAATCACAGATCTATGTCCCATCTATAGGTTGCAGACATTTGAGTCCTGCAACCCCCCTACCTCTACCTCAGGTGAGACTTCATCTGCTTCACAGGTGTTGTCGAAATGGTTGGTAGTTAGGGGTTTTTTGTTGCGTTGGTGTAGCATTGAACTCTGGGTCTGCCCCTATGCCAACAAATGGTTCCGTTTTCAGGACCTGAAATTATGATTGTTCGGAAATGAAGAAAAGAGAAAGATATGTGCGTAGATCTGTTGATGTAGTGTGCAGTACTCTACTTGACTTATGAAGCTCCATGCTAAGAAAATAAGTCTGATCTAAAGAAAAGAGGTAAGATCTTAAATCTTTGTGCTCTGATAAAGGTAATATAAGTGTAAATTTTTTCTTCGAAAGAATGGATCTAGGTATGTTTGATAGATTTGGTCCTAGTCTGAAAACTAGGGCACAACTCGAAGAAATAACATATGATATGAATAGATCTGATAGAAATAGTGAAAGATATGTTATTCCTATGCATAGAAAGAATTGTTGGACTAACAAGTGGATGCAGGATCCTAGAACGAATTTTTTGCAAGTCCATCACTATGATCCCAATGTGTAGTACAGGAAAGGTTGGGGATCGTTTAAGAGAAAGAGAGGATTGACTCTTTGTTATATTTGTAGAAGACCGGGACATCTTGCTAAGGAATGCCCTAGTAGAAGTCCTATTTTCCTTTGTTGTAAAGTCGTGGGCCATGAAGTTTTGGAATTCCCTAGAATGATTGCTAAAGTTTAAAAGATGAATATGAGACAAGAAAACCCTTAGGAAGGCCAAGAGACTAAGAATATGCTAAAAAACAAGAAGCAATCAGAGGCTCTATTATTGCAGATGAAAGAAACATTGAATGATCACAGAGATACCAGTTTATCAGAGATCTTAAAAGAGAAAGAGTCCATAGAAGCAAGAATAGGAGACTTTGACATAGACTGTGTATTGGATGCAAAAAACAGGTGAACATTATGACAAAAAGTACTTGGGAAATAATATAAAATCCTATTATGATTCCTTCATTGGGAAGAATAGGATTGTATAAAGGAAAGCTTATAAATCTATGTGGAAGACTTACCCATGTACCTATGATTGCTCATGGAACATCAACAGAAGAAGAATTTGAGGTCATTAAGTTTGTTGAGAACAATGACCCCCTTGCACTTTTGTTAGGAAGGACTTGGATTGAGAAAGATCAGATCTGAAGGAAAGAAGAAGAGGAAGCTATAGAACAGAAAAAGAAATAATTAAGGGATTTCATGTCTAAGAGAATAACATGCTTAATAAAAGAAAAAAAGGACAAGTCGAAGCAACTGAGGACTAAAGACTTAGTTATCGAAGTTGAAAGAACACAAGAAGGCTTAAAGAACTTATCCATATATGAGAGTAGAGAATCTACTCCAGAAACAGTAAGAGAAGAAGTATTACCCTCAAACCCTATGAAAGACCCTTAGCTGTGAAAAGTTACTATGCCAAGAGGAAATAAGAACAAGAATGGAAAGAGGAATCCAAAGATGCAGATCACAAGAAAGAAACCCAGAAAACTCAATAAGAAGAAAGCAAAGCTAGAAAAATTGCAAGAGGTTCCAGAGAGGACTTCGCAAAAGGAAATCTTGCAGAACTTGAACCTCATCAGAATAGTAGAGTAGCGCAGATTGGCACTTTGCCACGACGGAGCGATATGGTCATTGGAGGCGACCCGACACTCCAGAATGGATAGAAACGTGGTTATTGCCAGAACAATCGCCATTGGACCATTGGGACCATGCCATAACGGATGGAATTGCATTGATTGAGGAGTTCCTACCCATTGGAAGAATCTGTTACGATCTTATCTATTTAACCCGTCGAATGTCTTACCATGGAGACTTTTTCCAATTGTGATTATTCTAACCCACAGAGAGCTGACTATTACCACGTTGTGCTTATTGAGACCTCGCCATCCATTCTACTACCTTGATTATTTGTTCATCGACCTGAGATATCAGATATCGAGCGTGTATGTCGGCTGACTTAAGCGCAGTAGTGAAATCCATCGAAGAGATTCTCATATACCTCATGGCTGAGAAGGTCATGTCCACAGGAGCACAAGCTTCGTCAACAAGAGGAGTGCAAGCATCCCCATCGACTGCACATCGATCTAGGCCATCCCGAACTACGACAGAGAAAAGAACCAAGCATCGTGATGACTTGGCAAATGCGAAGCTCATCCCATCAATCCTACCCAACTACATCCCGCCTCTGGATGGCGCAGGGAGTCGCGATAACATCCCGAGGGACTTCGACTACACACTGATTACTGTGTACCTCCCAAAGGGGATACACACAGTAGGACCACAGTTGGAGAGGATTATGACGCTTAAGATCAGTGACTTCAACTTGGGATATCGCAAAAAACTATGGAATGCTCGCACCACACAAGAATTTGACCAGGACAATGGGGAATAATTTGAATATCATCCCCCAGTCGTGGACCATCGACATTGTAAAATTGACCATCCTCAATGTAATGAAGTTACCACACTTCGGCAGACATAAGGAGGTTAACATGTTCATTAAAATCTTGTTGTCATGCTTCCATTGCGGTTACATATGGTTGGACTGGCATATCATAGTATATTTGATGTTGATTCGTTGGATCATCGGATTGAGCACGCAAGGACCAAACCCACATGACTTTTACCCAGGGAAGGTTGTAGATCGTGCCCTGGCACAGACAATAAAAGACACCTATGGCGATGTGGAGAAGGGGAAGCAGTGCTATAAGGTAGCCTCCATCCATAATGGTGCAGTGCGCCTAGCTTTACAGTTGATCTTGGGTAAGCTTGTCAGGAAGAATAGGTCAACACAGGTCACGGGGTTTGTCGTCGACCTCACAGGAAAATGAGTTGAAGGGCTGCAAATGAACTGGGTGAGCTACCTCATCAAACAGTTAGAGAAAGAATGTCGTGAAGCTCGGGATCAGGGCTATGAGTTTCATTTTAGTTGGTTGTTGATTCTCATTGCCTTCATTGCTTGGAAGATGCCAGAACGAGCGACCTTCCCTGAAATTGAGTCGTTCGAACCACTAGCTGTGAAGTTCACTACACTATGGTATTCGAGCGACATGGCGAAGCAATGGTAGTCAAACATGGTGTTCCACACCTATTATATGCAACTGAAGAGGTCCATTGAATCCTTCCCTTTCATGATTCCAAACACTCTGCACAGGTTCAGGACACTTATGAAGTTCCACGCAGACATGCACTTCATCTATATCACTACACATGGAAACAAACACAAATAAGAGCTTCAGTCCTATTACAAACTCACAGAGGAGGAAATGGAAGAAATAACCAAGGAATGGCCTGTTGATTTCCTTGTACTAGTTGACTAGGAAGAACTCTCAAACCCCAACCTCAACGAAATCCCTATGGTCACTCGCGAAGAATATGATGCACCCAGTAGCAGCAGGAATAAAAAGAAGGAAGAGGTACAAGAATTGAGTAGCGCATCAAAGGAAACTACACCATATTCACTTGAAGGGGGAGGAGGTGACGAAGTAGACAAAGAAGAGGATGAAGTGGAAGAATACAAGTAGAAGCAAGGTGAAGTAACACCACCTAAAGATCCCCTGACAGAGACAGAAACATCCAAGAAAAGAAAGGGTTCCCCGATGAAACCTTCATCGCGGAAGAAGTCAAAAGCCAATAAAACTCCATTCCACACTATTCTCACGATGGATGAAATTGACCTTATCGTTGTCACTGTATTAGATACCTCAGAGGACATATTGCAGCGAAGATAAGCCACACAGGAGACATTGTTTGAAAGGATTGAGGCAGAGCTCAAAGGCGTACAACATGCTCTTTATTCGAGTCCCACAGTGCCTACTGCACTGTTGTCAGCAGGGGACATAGAAGTAGGAGATGAACCTACCCAGCTATGTAAACTATTAGACTCGACAGAGGCTTTCCTTCGTCATTTCCAAGAGGAAAAAGAATAGGCCACAGAGACCCTGAATAAAGCAAAGGAGGAAGCCATAGAGAAATGTCGGGTTGCACAACAAGATAAAGATGACCTCCAGGTGAAGTTTGCAGAGGATAGAGCGCATAACCAAAAGGATAAAGAACAGTTTCTCACATAGCAGATGGGAGTCAAGGAGGTAGTCACCAGATATCTTCACTCTGTATCGGGCCTCGTACAAATAGAATAAGACACAGTGGAGAGTCAAGTGGAGAATCTTGCTGAATCCATTCAGCAGCTACAAGCACAAATAGCAGAACTGGAACTACAAGTCATGCCAAGCACTCCATGGGAAGTGTGAGATCAGAGAGAGGAAACTACCAGGAGTGCAGTCGAAATAATTAAGGCATTAGCCTTGTAATGCAAGCAACTCAGCAGTCGAAGTGCACAAACCTACGAGCACCTTGCAGAGAACCCTGACCTAAGGACATTGGAGTCACAGCTCCAGGAATCAAAGTAACAAGCAGAAACAGTGCAAGCACAGTTGAAGCTACTGTCACTGGTCAAGAGGATGAAAAGGTCACAGAAAAAGTGCACAGTTCAGGTCCATGCCATCCAGAGTAAAGTCATGGAAGTGACCCAGAGTCTGTAGCCAGTATAGGATGAAGATTGCACACTTTTTGAGGATATTGAAGGACAAGGTGCACAGCTAGAACAAGTAGTCATTGTGGTAGAAAAATGCTTGGAAGGACCGGTGACTAAGAAAGTTATTCAAGAGTTTGTCGAGCATGAGGCTCTGATAAAGCAGTAGGTTGAAGAATCTCGAGCCAAGATCGATGCATTTAGGGAAAAGTTACCTAGATCAGAGTGACTCGAGACAAGTCACAGGTGAGTGTTGGGGGCCTCTTGGCCCTTAACTAGGTTTTGTGGAAACGTTGGTCATGTTTGACCAATTTTGGGGACTTTGACAGGATGGTCGAAGACGAAGTACCACGCGAAGTGATCACGGGATCTCGCCTCCTTTTGTGAGCTTTTTGGGTTTAGGGTTTATGTAACAGGTATGGGATGTCGACCCATGGTTTTACCCATGTTTAGGCCCCATTTGTAATGTATAAATAGATAGATAGGAGATGTACGAAAGAATTATTACAAGTGAAGAGACCTAGTAGAATCGGCTTAGTGCAGAGCTAGAGTCTTTGTGCATACTATGTGCTAAGACTTGCAAAGCTAAGTGCAAGTGATTGTAAAAGCTTGTGTGCAGACTGTGTAAGAAGGCTTTGTGTTGTGACCTAACTTGGGGAAGGAGGATCTGGCGAGGTGTGTGTAGATCTCCTATCCTATGTGGAGTTGGCTTTGTGGCTCTGTGCATTGAAAGAAGATAATAAAGAAGAAGAATAGTTGGTGGACGTAGCCCCATGCTGGGGGTGAACCATGTATATCATGTGTTATGGTTGCTTTGTGTGATTGATGTGACTTATGCTTAGTGTTTTCATGTTTATGTATGTTAGATGCATCTGATATAGTAGATGAGTGTTTAGTAATGTGAATGAATGTTATATCTACTCTATTTCTATATGTTAAGTGTTTGGGTGTGTTAGATATTGTTGAATACTACGTTGTTAGGTAATTAGGGTTTTACGTGCGATGTGAATAAGGGTTAAATGCTAATTAATGTTAACTGCTAAGTGCTTTGTTAAGTATTGACTTGAGCTCTCAGTTCACTATTGTGGATTAACCACTTGTCCCCTTCTTGGTATAAAAGGGTCGACATCTATGTGCCTTATTTTATGTGAGAACAAACCTATATTATATGGATACAATATCATTGCATGTATTTCATACCAATATTTTTCATTTGGTTTCTTTTCTATTATTATTTTGGATACATCTGAACATGCAAAATAATTATATGTATAAACCCCACAATTCGTTTACTTCACAGTTATGTTATTTATAAACATATGGATAGCGGATTATTCTTTTTATGGGTTTTGTTTCTCCTGGCAACAATTTCTATACTTTATTTACAGATAGATAGAGAATAACTCTTAGTATTAGAACAATATTCCATGTGAACATTGCAATACGCATCCATGTTTTGTCTTTCAGACACGCTTGTTTCATATTTGGTCACACAATAGTTTCAAATAATATTCCAATAATATGTGTGTGTGTGCACGTGTGTCTGTGTGTGTGCATGTGTGTCTGTGTATACACAAATCTATTTTATATATGCAGGAAACTTACCACCTGAATTAAAAGTAGTTTTCATCTGGTATAGGAATACGAAGTCTTTAACAAATTTATTCGTTTTTCCTTGAAATGCATAACCAAATTTTTGATAATGATAATAACCTACAGGTTAGTATTTATTTCTCTTAAAAAGATAGGTGTACAATATATTTTTTTTCTTGTATTTCTTGTTGCAAATATGATTTCAATAATCTTTCTAAAAGATATAACAAGTTGGTATTAAGCTATTATCTAGTATCAAATAATGTATGATGGAATAAATAAATATAAAGAGTGCATAATCTCATAATTACTCTACAATAACATTATTAATTTTTTTCTCCAAGTTAACAAATAATATCTAGAATAATAGAAATATATCAACTAAACAATTAGAAAAAATATATGAGTTTCCTTCAGAAGTGGGGACAAACTGAGTAAAGAATTCAATTCCTCCCAAGCATAGACCAAAACAACCAAGTTACTTTCTCCTATCACCCCTGAGATTAATTTATTATTCCACAAGGACTAAAGATGATTTGAATAAGGTTTCTTATGTAGTTTGTCTAGAATCAAATTCTTTAATTTTTTTTCGTTTGGAACATAAATTATGTTTTGGTACAACACTAAACCTTCCTGACTACAGCTGAAATTTGATTTTTCTTCAATTGATCTATCTTTTTGACATTTTCCCTAATTTTTTTGTAATTTACATCATTTTTTGTAATTTACATTGTTTTTTGTTTCAGATATAATTTTTTGTTTCAAATCAGATTGTATATTACTACTGGAAATTGCATTTATTAGGAAAGACAAACATCTATCTTGTCTTGCATTCAAGTTCTTCTGGCTGAAAAAGTGTTTAAGACTAACATTATTTGTTTTCAACAAAAGATTATTTCCTAATAAGTAGTGTCGCCACATTTTTAGAGAATCCACAATAGAAGTAAATTATAAATCATGAGGTGTATAATTTTCTTCGTGAGGTTTTAGTTTCTGGGAATCATAGGAAATTATATAATCATCCTGCATTAACACTCCCCTTTGAAGCATCAATACAAACCACAAAGTCCTTATCTGGGTCTTCTATCCTCAAGATAGGTGTTGTTGTTAACAATTGTTTTATATTTTCAAAGCTTTCTTGACATTTTTCATTCCATTTCAATATGATTCCCTTTTTCTGCAAGGAGGTTATTGGATAGGTAAGTTTTGAAAACCCCTCTATGAACCTACGATAATAACTTGTAATTCCCATGAAAGATTAGACATATGACACATCCTTTGGAACTAACCAATTTGAGATTGCTTTGAACTTTTCTAGGTCAATTGAAATCCCTTATCTTAAAATTACGTGCCCCAAATACTATACTTTATCCTGGTAAAATTCACAATTATTGAACTTGGTTTACATTTGATATTCTCTAAGTGTTTGTAAAACCAGTCTTAAGTGTTCTTCGTGTTCTTATTTAATCTTTGAGTAAATCAATATATCATCGATGAACATTGTTACAAAATTGTACAAATACTTTCTCAATACTTTGTTCATTAGGCACATAAATGTAGCTGGTGCATTTTTTAATCCAAAGGGTACAACTATAAATTCATAATGTCCATATATGGTTTGAAAAGAAGTCTCATGAATATCATCATCCTTAATCCTAACCTGACGGTATCCTGACCATAAGTCTATTTTTGAAAATATCTTAGATTCTCCTACTTTATCAAACAAGTCATCAATATGGGGTAAAGGATACTTATTCTTAATCGTCATCTTATTAAGTTGTCTGTAATCAATGCACAACCTAAAAGTTCCATCCTTCTTTTTAACAAACAAGACTAGTGCTCCCCATCGAGACACACTAGGTATGATGTAATGTTTATCCATCAGCTCCTAAAGCTACATTTTAAGTTCAATCAACTCTGGAGTACTCATCTAGTAAGGGGATTTACACACTAGTGCAGATCTAGGTACTAAATCTATGGTAATTTCTATGTCCAGTCTAGGAGGTAATCCTAGAATTTCTTCTTGAAACACATTATGAAATTTCCTCAGGATAATATCTTTGGTCAACATCTTTTCAAATATTTTATATTTTTTTTCAGATATGTGCAAAACATATATCTCACATCCTTTTCTTGCATTCCTTTTCAATTGTAGAGCAGAGATATTTCTTACCAACCCACCACATAGTATTCCTTTAATTTTTATGCCTTTGCCAAATTCATCGAAATGGTTAAAAGTTTTATCGCGAGAGTTTACAATAGTTGAATGATTTTCCAGCCAATCCATGCCTATGAGTAAATCATAATATCCTAAGGGTAATATTTTTAAATTTAATTTAGTCTCCATTTCATCCATAATCACTGTACAAAATTTTACCATTTCTACGACCTTTCATTTTGTTCCAGTGGCTAATTGAACTAACCAAGACTTCTTATCTTTGATTTTATATAGTTTACATCCTTCTACCATTGTAGGTGAAATATAACTTAGACTTGCACCAGGGTCTATTAAAATGGATACAGGTTTCTGATTAATCATAACTTCTACTTCCACCATGGAAGATTGATGTTTAGCTTGCTGATTTTCCAAGGTTGCATTGATATTGTGAGTACATCTTGCATGTTGTTTACTATTGTTTCTTTGTGGATTTTGTGTACTTCCAAGTTTCTACTTTTATTTAGAAGACAATATTAGTACAAGTGAGGTTATTTGTAGCCCAAACATTGTAAAGGTGGCCTAACTGTCTTGTTTACCAAATATGTGGTTTTACTATTGTTCTGAATTGATACACTTTTCTTTCCATTGTATCTATTTCTCCTAATTGGAGCTCCATGTGATGTTTGTCATGGATGCTAAAATTTATTCTTCCTAGAATCAAACTTATCCCTTTTCCTATTTTGCCATGTTTTTTTTCTTTCAAACCTCTACTTGAATTGAGTGAAGCACAACTTGGCACACCTTATTTCCTCATCCATTGTCTTAGGATTAAGAAATGCAATTTTATCTTTGTATACTTGAGGAAGAAAACTCATATAACTATGAACCTTTTCCTTTTCCTCTCTAAGGTAAGGTACATATCTCATCAAATTCTCAAACTTAGTAAAAAAATCCTCAATAGTCATATGTCCTATGTTGAGATCATGAAATTCCTTGTTTTTTTTGTCAAAATATCTTCATGTTAAATACTTTTTTTTAAAATATTTTTTGAATTTTTTCCAATTTAGTTCATTGCTCCTAATATTGTTCATTGTTTTAGTTTTCTACCACCAAATGGAATATTTAACATTCAACTAGTAAAAATCCAACCTAGCCCTCAAATTTCCTGGGTATTTGTATATTTGAAAATATTTTCCCGTATTCAAGAGCCAAACCTCTACTCCCTCCTCAAACTCACCATCAAAACTAGGTGGTATGATATTTTTGAAATCATGATACAATTCGCTATCATGTTGTTACACATTATTTTCTTCACCCCTGTGAACACTGATAATATGTGTATCACCTATTAGAAGAAAGATCATTTTCCTTGTTCTCTGAAGACTATTGAAGAAATAAGACTTTCCCTGAGAAATGGAATCTTCTTTTCCTTATTTAAAAACCCTATCAAGAAAGATCGTCGCACATTACCAGTGTTAAGGGTGCGACGATCCCAAATAGTCACATGTTGCACCATAGTGGCTTGTGATGTCATCACAGGTTTCTCATGTTGAGGGTGGGACGATGCTCAAACAAAGGAAAAAGAAGAATTTCTCAAAGGTTCTAGAATGGAATATTCAAAAGGATAAGGTAGACTCCGATCAGTTTGGATCTCACTCGCTTCTATTATTTAGTGGGATCATCCTAATCCCTTCATCCATCCCTCTTCACTCTATATAAGGAGGGATCTCTCATGGGAAAAATTAGGTCGGCTTGTGTATGAAGAATTATGCTGAATATTATGCTTGTGATAGCTTTGCTTTACCTTTCCAAGTCAGGCTATATATACTCTTCATCAAAATCATTGGAGAAAAGGTCTCTGTGTTGAGTAAAAGAGCCATTGGAAGGGACCTTGCAAAATCAAGGCATAGGTTGTATTCTCCACTTTCATCAATATAATACAGTAATACATTTCTTTCCTATAAAAGTGTCTCCATTTTTATTGCATAACTCCTTGATCTTATGCATAGGTTTCATTGGAATATATATATCGTTTCTCTCTCTTTGTTGATTTGTGTTTCTCAACAGGTTCAACATCTTGTAAACATTGATATGGAGCTAGGACAACATGAGAAAGGATCAAACAACGTTTAAATAGTATGTCATTTATCCCTCATTGAACTAGTATACATTACAATGGAAATATAAGGAGAATCTTGTATTTTGTCATGTTTTGTTCTAATTTCTTTTCAAAACTAGGGAGATTAGTTCATGTCAACACTTACCGATTTGTCCAGTAACAAAATTGGTGACCATACTAGGGAACATCATATTTTTGTATTTTCTTCGTTTTCCTTTTGGCTTGCCTGCATTTGTTGATTTTTCATTCTCTAAGTCACTGGGTGATCCAAATTGACTCTCAGATCTTGAAAGTTCATTGAAAAACCCTATCATCTTTTATTTTTTCTCAAGTTTTAGTCTTCATCGCACCCTATTGTGAGAAACAACGTGACATCGTCCCATTATGTCCTTCTTCTTCCTGTGATCATACCTAAACATCACATTGTGCCACACTATGACCTGCGACAATTTTGGAAGAATTTTTTTAGTGGCAGTCTTTCTCTTTACCCAGTTTTTTTATCATTTCTTGGGGTGAATTTTTCGCTCTATTGAATGATTGTTCACAGCTTGGTTTTCAATTTTTAGTTGATATTGATCATTTTTTAAGTTCTGGAAGTATTTTCTCATAGGCTTCAAAGTTCTATATTTTATTGGTTGTTCCAAGGGTATAATATTTGGGTTTCATCCTTGAGTGCTTGTCAGTCAAGTTATTAATGATCTTTGTTGAGTTGTTTATTGTTGTGGATTTGAAAATGAATTTTGATTTCATTAATTAAACATATATTTTTTCTTGATTTTTCACTTTTGGTTGTATTGTGAGTCAATTTTGGGGAATTGTGTTGTGAGCACATTCGTTTTCTTGAAAAATATTTTTCTTTTTCTTTGATTCAGATCTCTGTTTTTATTGAAAAGAAAAAGAATTGAAAATTATCTTTCTATTTGTAGTGTTTACAAGAAAAACATTTCATTCTAGCTTTTGTTTAAATGAGAAAATTGGAAAATTTTATTGCTTTGATTGTTTGCTATCAAGATTGTTCAAAGTTTAAAGGAATTGTTATCCTGCAACTTGTTGTATTTTGGAAAAAAAAAAACCTTCTCTCTTATGTAATTAGAGTTCATCGAACAAAAAGAATTTCATCTCATCTCTCTTTGCATATTTTTGAGTCAAGTTCAAGAACTTCATCAGTTTCATATCCGCTTCCTTTTTGAGTAAAACAACAACCATTAAAATTAAGCATATTTTTAAAATTTATCTAGTAACTTTTATTTTCTAGAACTATTGTACACCAACATTAGCTAGGGCATAGATCTTTGGAATAGGTTGTGAGGAATACTCTCCAAAGCATCAAAACAAGCAATAACATCTTGTGAATAGGGAGAGTTAAATCCACTTGCTACATTTTTTCCTCGGAATCCCTTCTAACAAAAGGTTAAATCACGAGGTCGCATTAAGGCTAGAAGAGTTACTAACCCTTCTTTGTTGGTCCTAGTGTAGTGAATGCACGTATTATTGGGGGTCACTTGAGAATAAAACCTTGTGCGGGCCTTCTCGACGAGATTTTAGGATTAGATACCCTTCTTTTGCGTGTATATCAGACTGTTGACTACTTCCCCAGACATCGTTGTCATAATTGGTAACCTTAGTAGCCAACATATTTTGGGTCTTTACACGAGGTTACTTTGGAGGGGAAAGTCTTCACGATACCTGGAATCGACGTTGGCTAAAATCACTTGGGCTCCTTGGAGGGTATACCCACAATTATGTGTGGGATATTTCACCAGGGTGTAAGTCCATTAAATAGGCCATCAACGTAACTTTTCAACCCACTTTATCCCAGACCCCTATTTTCTTAATCTCACGACGTTGGATTTCATCACCAACTAGTGATTTCAAAATAAGAAGGTTTTTTTTTATGCTTTATATCTAGATTTTATTAGTGACTGTTATCTGTAGTTGGTCATAGATATTTTTTATTGTTAATTGGGTGTGGCCAACATAGGCCCTTGACGTTCATGTAGGATGCAAGGATTTCCTCCGGAAGAACTAGAAGAATATTCCCCTTTGCTTCCTAACTCACGAGAGGGTCCTTCTCCTGAAGGAGCAGTCAATAACGATGCATCCTCTGAGATCAAGAGTTCTAATCCATTGAGTGAACCATCACTCGTTGTGAATCCACTATTGATTGTTTCCCAAGACTTTGTTTTTCTTAGAATAAATTCTTCCGGAGACGTTGTTGTTGAAGACTATCCTAGAATACATTTGGGACGTTTCATAGATTCCGAAATGGATGAACCACCATTTCCTAGTGAACCATTTAGAACTCTTGTTCAAACTTCTTGAATTTTTAATCCTAGTTCTATCCCAAACCATTCTTTGTGGAGAAATCCCTTGGGACGTGATATTTTTGATAAACTAGGTATGAGTCAAAACAAACCTATATCACCACATGCTACTGCTTATACAGTACATCCAAATCATTCTACTAGCATGACATGTAATATTGTTACAGTTTCAGACCCACTATTGGTTGGTACAAATACAATTCTTCTTAGCCAGTTCATTAGCTCTACCATATTCCCACAAGTTGCACCTTTTTCTATCGGAAATTTGGTAACAATAGAAGCTCCTATTGGAACACCACTTTTGTCTACATCAAACCCATCACTTCCACCTGGGTATAATGCTCTTAGTAGTTCTATTACTAACCCTACCAAAGTTCCATCTGGAGGACCTAGTATTTTTGTTCCACCTAGGTATAATGCTCTAAGTGGTTTTATTCCTAATCCTACCCAGGGTTTATTAGTAGGGCCTAGTCTTCCTCCACCACTGGGAGGATATAATCTTCTTGGACCAAGTAGCTCCAATTTGATTGGAGGCACAAGTCATCCTGTTACTTCTGGTTTTAAATTTCCTGTTGGAGGATACTCACATGGGGGTCAACCCCAAGTTGGGGGTCAACCTCAAGTTGGGGGACAACCCCAATTTGGGGGACACAATCTAGTTTACAGGCAAGCTATGTCTGGATTACAAACCCAACCTAGGAATTTTCCTTTTCAGAGAAATCAACAACTGTCTATGGGGAAAACTAATCAAACAAATTATTTTGTACCCTCTTATCCCGAGCAGCCTTTCCTAGGCACTGTCAATCCTACCTGGGATCAAGAATTCCAATCCAATGCTCCTTTTCAAGGAGGCATGCCAAATCAACATACTAATGTTGGCTACTTGACTCAAAATCCTCCTCAACTGAATTTTATTGGGCCCTCTAACTATTTGCAAATGGATTATGGTCCTACGAGTATACCTACGGGATTACCTCCCCAAAGTTATCAGTTTCCTCAAGTTCACAGTCAATTTCCATTTCTAGCTACTTTGGATTTACCGGATTTGTCTAGAATTTTGAATGATCTTATCTTACATTCTCCTTTTTGGTCAGGTATACCTGCTAAATTGTTTTCAGACATTCCAAAATTTGGTGGTCAGTTAGGAGAAGATCCAAACAATCATGTCATGAATTTTCATCTTTGGTGTTCATCCAACTCCTTGATGGATGACTCCATACGACTACGTCTTTTCTAATGCACTCTTACGGGTTCAACTGCCAAATGGTAAATCGAATTTCCGAGAGGTTTCTTCAATGATTTCAACACCTTATCCGTGGATTTCTTGACACATTACCAACTTTTGATACGGTATGAGACAAGGACAGAAATTTTAAGTTCATTTAAACAATCCTCTTCTACCCACATCTCAGATCATATTCCTGAGTGGAGGAGGAGATGGCGATTAATAAAAGTTCCTCTTCTTGATCAATTATTAGCTGAGTGGTTCACAAAGTCACTCATCGGTCCTATAGCTCATGATGTTTCCATGGGAGGTTTCATCATTGAAGAACATGCGATCAGCCGTGCCCAATACTTGGATCTCATGTATTCTCAAACGGGAACATTGTATGGCTTGATCCCTGACGCTCCTTGCCTGTCTACTAATCCAACCCCAACACTTTAGGTAGCATCTCATGTTGTTGATGGTGTGATTGGAACTTTTCATACAAAGACTCAGACAAAACAAGTCAATAATTCCAATACCAAACCTACTACTACCAGTGTACACAATTCTACTCCTCTTGCTGCTTCTCCCGGTAAAACCTCTGAGGTGAATACGGTTCAGTATACGACTACCGGTAAATATAAAAATAATAAGAAAGGGAAGGGTAAGAATAAAGAAGATAAAACTAATAATAAACAACCAGATAAACCAAAAACTCAACCTTTTGATGATAAAGAACATACAAAAACTCATTATCCTTTCCTTATTTGTGGTGAGTACCATTACACGAAAGATTGTCTGAGACGTGAAACAGTTACTCGATTCCTCCAAGAAACTGGGACTCCCCCTATGCATGTTGTTTTGTCACAAACTTTTCCTTCTCAAAAGAAGGCCCAATTGGTTATTCATGACCAACCTTCTCCCTCTACCAGTTATTATGTGCTTATGTGTACTACTTCCAAGAAAGACGAAGTTGCAGTTGCTACTCAAATCAAAGGTTATTCTCCTTCTAAAGAGAAGGTTGAAAATCAACCTCCTCCATTGGCTCCGCCTCCCAATGGTCCTCTTCATCTAAAACAACCTAATATTGATACAATCATCCATCCACCTCCTAAATGCATCATTAGTAAGTCATCATTTAACCCACGTGCACGTGAAGCTCAAAACTACAGTATTGTAGAAGATCTTGCACAGGCACCATCTGCGATGTCGACTCTCAAAGTCCTTCAAAGTTTTCCTACTCAACATAAGGAAATGTTAAAGGATATTGGTGGAATCGATCCTACTAATACCAATTTAATAATCTTTGACTTGGACGATCAAATCCCAAGACTCCCTCATCAATTAGCTTTTCAAATACAAGTAATTGTGGAAACAAAGAATATTTTTCAAACAGTTGTTGATGAAGGGGATTCAACTTGCATAATGTTTTTCACCTGTTGGAAATACATTGGATCTCCTTCCCTCACCGAGTCACATAACAAGTTAAAATATTTTAATGGTACAGGGTATAAGCCTTATGGTGTTCTTCCTGCATTATCTATTGCGTTAGAAGGAAAATCAGTTACTGTCGAGGTTGAAGTGTTTCATGCACCTATCGATTACAACCTTTTACTTGGTTGTAGTTGGATTGATTCTATGCGAGAAGTTGTTTTTACTCTTTTCGATGTGATATATTTCCCTCACCAAGGTAAAGTTGTTACAGTAGATCAACTCACCTTTTTTATTTATGATTCGCGCACTAGTAATGTTCCCTTCATAGCAAAAACACCTCCTAGTTACGAGAATGTTGGTGTGGGTATTTTGAAATATTCATGGTTAATGGGAACTTTCCCCATTCCACCAACCAAAGTTCCTCCTCCTCTTGTCACTTCTATTCACATGATTTCGACTAATAATGGTGAAATCCTTGAGTCCTATGACCCTTGGATAGTACCTAGATTGGAAGAATGTCATCGTTATGGTGACCAAATTCCACTAAGTCCAATTGAATTGGATTATCATGCTATTCAATCGAAATCTCCTTCTTCTCAATATCCCTTTGATACGTCTCCTGATCCATTTCACAGGATATTTCACATTGATGAAACAATCATGGTAGTTATGTTTGTGGAAAACACACCATGGAATGATGGACATCATCGTTATATCCTCTTCCTTGAACCTGAGACTATCAAGAGTTACTGAAGGATTTCGAATTCATTTGCAGTTATTAATCTCCCTCCAGTTTCCGAACCAACATGTGATGTTTTGTATGAAGGAAACTTGGGAAATATTTCACCCACTATCCCTCTAGATATTTTGATTAAGCCTAGAATTGTGGAAAACGTTGGAAAACGTTCAAATAGGTTCCTCATGTTCTCCCGATGAGATTCAAACTTATAAGGCCCTTTTCCAATAATTTTGTGATGTATTTGCTTGGATTTACGAAGAAATGTCTAGAATTGACCCAGATAATGTTGTAAATGAAATTAATACATACCCTGACACTAATCTCATTTTACAACGACTTCATCCAGTTCATCCACGAAAAGTCGTTGCAATCAAGCTTGAAGTTGAGAAACTTATTAAAGATTGTTTTGTATACCATGTAACATTGACTGATTGGGTGTCCAGTCTTGTTTCGGTCATTAAGAAACAAGGAACGATCTGTGTGTGTGTTGATTATAGGGATATTAATAAGGTTTTCCCTAAAGATAATTATCCAACCCCTTTTTTCGACCAGATTGTCGATGAATGTGATGGAAGAGAAATCTTCTCTCTGATGGACAGATTTTTCAACTATAATCAGATAAATATTTTACCCGCGGATCAGCAAAAAACCGACTTCATTTTTCCTTGGGGTACCTTTGCATACCGTAAACTCCCTTTCTGTCTCAATAATGTTGGTTCAATGTTTCAAAGAGTTATGTATTATTCCTTTCACGATATCAAACATATTGTACAACCATATCTTGATGACTTCCCGACGCATTCCATGCATCGTCAAGATCACCCGCCACACTTAAGAGCTATTTTCCTCCAATGTTGGTATTACCATATACGATTGAATTCGCATAAATGAGTTTTTTGTGTGGAGTTTGGATGACTTCTAGGATTTATTTTTTCCACACATGGGATCAGAGTGGATCCATTGAAGGTTGAATCCATCATCAATTTTCTTCCTCATTCTACCTTATGCCAACTCTAAATTTTGCAAGGGAGGGGAAACTTTCTACGACGATTCATTCCTAACTATGTTGAACTGACGAAAGGTTTCAATCGAATTCTTAAGAAGGGTCATGATTTTGTGTGGGACGATACCGCTAACAAATAATTTGATGCTTTGAAACTTGCATTAACTCACACACCACTATTATATCCCCCAGATTATAGTCAAGATTACTTCCTATATTTGGCTACTTCGGATCACACCATCGCCATGGTTCTGGTCCAAGAGGATGATTCGCAATACTAACATGTCATTTAATATTTAAGTCAGAGTCTTATGACCACTGAAATCAAATACATGCATGTGGAGAAATTGGCCTTGGCATCTTTTCAAGTTGTCCAACTTTTTCGTCACTATATTTTATTACGCAAGACCACAATTATTTTTTATTGCAACCCTATGCAACATATACTTACATGACAATTGCTAGGGGGAAAATACTCCAAATGGATTTTGATTCTCCAGGAGCTTGATTTGGAGTTTTAGAAATCCAAGTCAAAGAAATATTTGGTCCTTTTTGAGTTGATATGTGACCTTCCCTCCACTGATACAGAAAATGTGGCAGAAGATTCTTTTCTTGATGAATCTATCTTTCTGAACATTTCAGACGATATATGGTATGGAGACATCATAATTTATCTCTAAACCCAAAATTTATGGCCTGATGTATCTCGTGTAGATCATCGTCATATTAGGCATCAAGCCCGTCAATATATTATTCTTGGTGATACCCTTTACCGTCATGGTATTGACTCTGTGTTTCGACGATGTTTGAAATATGATGAAGTTGAGAAAGCACTAAATGACTGACATTCTAGAGCATGTGGCGGTCATATTTATAGGTATGCCACTGACCAAAATATCCTACGATCTAGTTACTTCTAGTCTTCACTTTACAAGGATTGCATTCTCCCAGTTCAGAAATTCCACGGTTGTAAAACCTATAATAATAAGATTTGATCTCATCCTGGTCCTCTCTATCCTGTAGTTTTCGTTGTTACATTTGCTAAATTGGGAATTAACTTCATGATATGTAGCCCTCACTCAGTCAGTGGGCATGGATACATCATTGTAGCTGTGGATTATTTCACTAAGTGGGCTGAGGTGATTCCTTCATTCGATAACACCGAGAAAACTGCAACACTTTTCATATTCAATCCTATCATCATTATGTTTGGTGTCCCTCAAGCCATCGTCATTGACCATGGCACCCATTTTCACAATTTTATGATTTCTGAGCTTACCAATAAGTTGGGTTTACGGCATGAAAACTCAACCCCTTATTATCCACAGGCCATTGGCCAAGTTGAAGCAATCAACAAATTTTTCACCATTATGCTTCGATGGATGGTAGGGATTCATAAGTCAAGTTGGAATACAATGTTTTTTTCAGAAATATGGGCCTATCAGACATCATTTAAATATTCTATGGGTTTCACGCCTTTCCAATTAGTATATGGTATTGATTCCATCTTATCGATTGAATGTGAAATTCCATCTTTGAATCCAGCCATCGAACTTCTCCCCAACACCACCGGTGAAGAAGAACGTCTATTGTATTTAATGCAATTATATGAGACTCATTGTGATGTTGTGTTAGTAATAGAAACCCATACGAAACAGGTTAAGGCTCAATATGAAAAGCATGTTAAACCTCGTGTTTTTTCTTAAGGCGATTTGGTCCTCCTTTATGACCAAGATCGTGACTTGTTGGGGGCAGGTAAATTCGAGCCCATGTGGAGTGGTCCTTATATAGTTAAATGAGTATTAGAGAAAGGGGATTGCGATCTGGTTGATTATGATGGAATTCCATTGGGTGAACCTAGAAATCAGATTTACCTAAAGAAGTACCGTGCTTAAAATGTTTTGCATGAGTGTTTTGTACTTTAATGTATCATACTCTAGTGTGATTTTTTTTGTTTTGTTTTCAACCCTCAAACTGCTTACCTTGCCTTGCACTTGGTTTCTAGACATCGACGTTCTCACTACCTTATATTGGATTTGCTAATGGTGTTAGTCGCAGTACACAAAATATTGTGTCTGTTGCATGGGAAATCTATGCACCTACGGACGAGTTGATCAATCTACGTGGTATTTTCCTGGGTCATGCAACTAATAACATTGTGGAATATAGTGTGGTATTTGAGTTATTGGTTGATGCCATTTCACTTGGCATCTGTCATCTAATTGTATGACTCGATTCTCAACTTGTAGTACTGCAATTAAGCAAAATATATTCCACGAGAAGTCCTACACTATTATGGGTATACTAGATATCTAAATAGATTAATGGATTCTTTAGCTAATTACATTTTAGATAGACATTTGCACAATTCATAAATCCAAACACAAATAAATAAAGACAAGTAAGTTGGTAGATTTTTTTGTATTATAACGCAAAAAGTTACAAAAAAGTGTGTCCTGAGACCAAAATATTGAAGCACTTGGATTCATATACATATATATCATCGATGTTTCTCATGATAACAAACCACTACTTGTGCTACATGACGAAGAAGTCATCCAATAGATGTTGAAACACCAATAGTATGGCGTTGGTAACGTCAAGGTAACTCATCCATGGTAACGTCAGGGATGTCCATAGTCAATCCCTCGAGGTTGTGTTCAATCTCCTCGAGATCCTCAACCACTACTCCTCGACCTATTGCTGCACCTGAATCTCCACATATTTGGATTGGAGATGAACCTGGAGGTACGAAAGGTGCCACATCTAAATTTTGAGAGCTTTTGATTAGTCTTGGATACATAACATAAACATTTCATCATAAAAAATTCCAAAAACAACATATAATGAAAAAGTATTTTTTACCTATGTCTCTCCAATGTGCACCCTCGGGTAGTACCAAGTCTAGATCACCAAGGAAATCAACCCCAAAATAAGCATAATCCTCAATCATGATAAGTTGATCTCTCAGCCACTGGAAAAATGTAGGCCCATATGTAATAGTTGGGACACCACCATGGCATACCATCAAGTTGAACCACCTCCTCATGCGAGGATCTCATGGAGCAGGAACACCCCAATACACATTTTGAAGATGTATAAGTGGGACCATTTCTAGGAAAAAGGACTCCAAAATTGATCTGTACCCAAATTTTTTTAGTCGGCCATTCCTGCACTTTGTTAATTGTTTTTTCATATTCTTGAGGAGGCCCTCACACCAATTGAATACTCAAGGTTCCATGCACTCAATGGCATACTGAAACTGACTCTACAAGACCATGTTGGGATTTTCACTCCCTACCACATGGGTGATGGTGAAGAGTATCATCCTCAAAGAAAATTCAAGTATGTTCTTTATGGGAACCTTCCCACTATGTTTCTTTGTACCAGCCGAGAAGTGTTGCGTGACATAGTAATCCATTGGTTAACCTCCTCCCCTTCCTCATGACAATGAAACTAGAGACCCACGATGAGATAAAACGGTCAAGAAATAGATATCATCAATATCCAAAGTGAGTGTATGTACCCCAACATGGAAAACTTGTGCATTCACATCCCACATTCAGCCTAAGTGCTCTAATATAAATAATTGGGCTCTCATGCCCTACACTTTGAAGAAATTAAGAAAGACACAATCCAGAAGTTCCATAACTTTGTTGGGGTCATTCGCCACAATATAATCTTCCTCTTCATGTTCTCTTTCCCTCCATTCGAGCATTTTGAACCATGGAAAGCCTGCCAAAGAACATTTAAACATGACTTAGTTCATTGAAAATCCAAATTTGTTGGCTTCCCTAGTTCATTTATTCTTTTTTCTTTTTTATTTGTGGGGCATCACAGGTCACAAGTTTAGCACAGTTATTCATCCTTGAACTTCATCCATTTAACCCCTGTGACGATCCCAGATCATTGCAGTTCCCGATATGGAGAGCCTGCGATGATTTGGGGGCACTTTCCCCTTTGGAAATTTTTTCATAAAACTCATAAATGACCATAAACATTGAATAAAATTGCTATAGAAAGAGGGAAGAAAGGGAGAGCACCAACCTCATGGAGATGGATTGAAAAATCGTCCACGAATCGCACTAAAATAATCACTTGAAGATCAGGTAAAAAAGGGTGTTTTTAACTCTAGTTTTGGTCAATTACAAATGGAATGGTAACAATGATTTAATCTTTGACTTATTTAAACCTATTTTACCATTTTTTACCTAAAATTAAATTATTTTTCACTTATTTCAACCCTAATGAACATTTCAAAGTGTCAATATTACAAGATAAAGGTCGGGCAACTGGATATTTTGATATGCATCAAACCTTTTATCATTTTTTACATGTTTTTCACAAATCATTTTATGTAAATATGATTTTAAGTTTTTTCAGTAAAAAAATGTCGAGCCTAGTTTTTGTTATTTCTCATGCTCGTAAATCTATGATAATGTAACCGAGTATACGTTTATCACTTTTTCAGACTCATGAAGGCTATACGAAAAAGGAACCCCCCTGGAGTCCTCTTTAAGCTCTTTTCAAACTCCCTAAACATGAAAAGTTTGTCGAGCGATCTTTTTATTTTCACACTCGTTAAAGTATTTGAAGAAAATGTATTTTGAGCGGTATATTATCTCTTTTTCGGTCTCATCGGACTAATTTACGAAAAAGGACATTTTGGAGTTTTATTTAAGTGCTTTTCAAACTCTTAAACATGAAAAAAACCTGATTTTTCTTTCCTTGGACTCGTAAAACAAACATCAAAAGGCCCATATGGTACCGAACCACTCCTTCCTAGGTTCATTAAAATTAGTTCAAGGGACTCATCTGAAGGATGATCTTACAGTTCAATCATATGTTATCCTCCTCAAGCTTGTGTAAAACTAAAGAGGTACTCACTAGAATGGCCAAGGAAAATTGGGAAAGAAATGTATATATGTATCTCTGTTAGTGGCAGTAAGTCGCTCTTGAACATGACACCCCTTTTCATTGTTGTATCTGGGTTGGGAAATCCATTTGTCTCTCGTTTGATCATGTGCAAGTCTATATATTGGTCCTCCTTGAGTCAATATTTCCAAGAGAGTTTTTGTGTCGTTCATATGTTCAATAGAAGTTAAATCAAAGCCTTCTATCGAGTCGACCATCTGCAGTCCTCAAACTCTTACCATGCCAGCCTTCCTTGTGTTAGTCCTGAATCAATTTATGCTTTGATCTACTTCAAATTTGTTACATGTTTCATGTCATTGATGGGGGATACATTAAGGCCCTCCTATGAAGATTCTTTTCCTATTGACTTCAACTCATTATCCTACATGCCTCAATGGCAGGTTTCCTCATTTTTTACAGCATGTTCACATCATTGGCCCATGATTGGAAAATTTCATCGTGTGTTCGACTTCATCTCATTAATTCACATGAGTTGGATTGTACTAGAGTACCTTGGGGACCATTGACATCAATTTTTATTTCCCTCGCACTTTTTAACGGTATTCATTAATGATTGGTAATCAATTGGTTTCCACCATGTTCAACTTCAACATCTGTAATCACATGGGTAGACTCGTACTTCGGGACGATGGAAATGAAGACCCTGGATACTATCACATGCATATAGGTAGCGATGGATTATTCATGAATCTATACTGACACATAGATCCACCGTGTATTTCTCATGGCTATGTTCAAATTTGAGTCTTTATAGCATAGATCCATAGTGTATTTCTTGTGCCTATGTTGAATCATAATGACATGGATCCACAGTGTATGATTGGAGGCCATGATTTGCTTGACACTTATGCTTAGGGTCACTTGTATTCTGAGTATGGGAATTCCTACCTCAGTAAATGGTATGTTATTATGTTGATGCGTGTTTGTTGATAGGTTTCTGACTGATGTGCTCCTTGTTCTCGACACACAGATTCTACAAAGTATTTCAGTTGTCATGCATTTCCAACTTCATACTTTGGGGGGAATTTTGTTACACATTATTTTCATCATCCCCATGACCACTGATGATATGTGCATCGCCTATTATAAGAAAGATTATTTTCCCTATTCCTTGAAGGTTATTGAAGAAATAAGACTTTCCCTAAGAAAATCCCTATCAAGAAATATTGTCGCACCTTGCCAGTGTTAAGGGTGCGACGATCCCAAATCGTCACATGCTACACCATAGTGGCCTGTGACATCGTTGCAGGTTGCTCATGTTGAGGGTGCGACGATGCTCAAACAAAGGAAAAAGAATAATTTCTCGAAGGTTATAGAATGGAATCTTCAAAGGGATGAGGTGGCCTTCGATCGGTTTAGATCTCACTTGCTTCTCTGATTTAGTGGGATCTGTTAACACTCGGAATTTTCTTTAGGCTGTATTGAAGAAAACCCCAAGGTAACTGTTTCAACCAACTTTAGGTTGTATTCTGACCTATACAACCAGAGAAGGCTCTCTCAAATGTCTAATGACTGGTAATAACTCAAAGGATTCACCAATAAATGCATAGAGGTCAGATTCTGCAATAGGACAGGTTTGTTTTCGTTTTAAAAGGGTTGGTAGGGAAAGATTGAGGAAGAAACCATTGGGAAATGGATCAACTTCTGAGATATATGTGAATATTAACACAACTACGTATTCTTGAGGGAACAAAGGAAAAATAAGCACACCTTTTCAACAATAAATAGTATTCAGATGATGGAAAGACAGAAATAAGAAAATCCCATTACGAATGAGAGCATCTAATAAGGATGAATTCTCAATTGCAACTTTAGAAGAAATAACATAAAGGATGAATACAATGAACAGAGCACCTAACAAAGGGTGAATTATGGACCTACAATCATTAAAACATGACACCAACATTAACTATATGAAGGGAGAATCTATTAAGTATTAATTATGATCATTTACTCTTAGCTATGCTTAGAATAAAGAACAGAAGTGAAATGAATTTGAATTGGGGAAAACACACTGAAATGGGACACCGTGATGAATCTCCACTATCAAAACATTCTTTGCTTATATTAAAATTCATGAGAAATTACTGATTTTTCCAGCTACAAAGGAAGGTCTCTCTCCCTGCCAGTCCCAACCATGTTTACATCAAAATGATCCCCATATATAGAAAACTAATGTCACCCTTGGCTTCTAGGGTCAAACTAATCCCTCCTAGAATCATGGATCTGATTTCTTTGAAAGAGAACAATAACTTCAACGGATTTACTAAAAATAGAAAACCCAACTTTGCCAAATCATAATTGTAACCGAAATATTATTTACAATCATTTATCATGATAAAAATTTGACCAGATGGTTTTGATGATTCATCATGTGCACTGCTTGACACTCTGTCACCCTTGCACAACAAGTATTCTATGCAACAATAATCTATAGCAAAAACGCAGCAGGTGTGTAGCAGACTGGGAAAATAGGGGTCAAATAAGGCATAATATATCTTGAATAAAAACATATTTTTCAAAAATGAGAGATTTTTCGTAGGTAAGATCGTTATAAATAAAAACCTCTCTCAGTTTCTTGAAATTTGTCTAAAGTTGGTCGGAATATTTGTCGCAAAAACATGTCTCGAAAAGGAAATCATGAAAATTGAAAAATAGAGCTCAAAGATTCCTTTGAATCTCCAAAAATATGAAACGGTTTTAAAATATGAGAGAGGTTTTTATTATTTGGTTTGTCCTAGACAAAATTTTCTCTGGGATTTTTAAAATTCCTCTCCAGTTGGTCAGAAAGTGATCTTGAAGTTGACCACTAAACCAGTCATTTGTGCAACATGCCCTATAGCATGTGCACAGGAAAATCCTATGCACGAAAAACATCCTCTGCACGAAAAAATCCTTTGCATGACAACATCCTCTATGCAACAACATCCTATGCACATCAACATCCTCTGCGCGAAAAAATCCTCTGTGCGAGAGTATCCTCTGTGCGACAAAATCCTATCCGTGACAACATCCTTTGCACAACAACATCCTATGATTGTAGTCAATTATACCAAAAATGTACCAATCATAATTACAGAAAGTAGTCAACACATTTTCAAATATAGATATGGAAACCCATATTGTGAAGATCTTAAAAACATTTATAAATGAATGTCAATTTATGCATGAATAATTGTCAATGAGGACACCAATCCTCTGTAGGAACCAACCTACAAATGGATGCGAACACAAATCATATGTAGGCACCAACCTACAATTGTCAATGAGGACACCAATCCTTTGTAGGAACCAACCTACAAATGGATGCGAACACAAATCATATGTAGGCACCAACCTACAATGGATGAGGACACCAATGCTTTGTAAAAACCATCCTACAAATAGGCATCGACTTGTAAATTGAGCTCCAACTCATAAACCATGCACCAACCTGTAGACAAGAACCAACCTACAAATTGAGCTCCAATTCATAAAATAGGCACCAGCCTGCAAATTGAGTGATCTAGGTGGATATCAATGGCCTCCCACCTATTCCAACTGGCTCAAAACTGTATTTTGGAAATTTACTATTTTTAGCAGTTTTTCGGTTCGTAAACGTCTGGGGCCATTTTAAGGGCCTAAATGAAGTTTTTTTGATATCGATCACCTCATTGTTATTTAAATTCTTTGATTGAGACCCAAAAATTAATCTCCTTGACTATACCTTTCCAACAAGCTATCGTTCACCCCAAACGGAGATTGTATGCCAAAGTTACGCCCCCGAGAAGTTGATACACAAAACTACCCAAAACAGGGTCCACAAAATTGTTGGATTTTCATATTCCGGGGTTAGGGTTTTGGATTTTATTTATTTTAAAAAGGAATTTGTATACTAATTTTAATAATCATCTTCTTTCAAATTCGAGTAGTTGTCACATCTCTTCTCGGAGATAAGTAGCCACCATTCTAGTTAGTCTTTCACTCTGTATTTCTACAGTTTTGTACATTTCGCTCATTAATAGAAATTGTGTATTAATGTATATATGTGTCTCGTTTTATATATCTGATATATCTCTGTTATATTATTTCCTCTCTTGCAATATACATGTATATTTATGTGTTATATCTACGTTGTCATTTCGTGCCGAAAATAATCCGGATCATTGAGCTCCAATTTTATCTTTCCTTTCTCCTCCCTGCCACCCTTGAATTGCATGAGTATCTTAATTTGATTTAAAATATTTCTCCAACATGCTTCATCCTCTATGTTTTTAGGCTTCAGATAATCTTCACGATTTCACACAGACCTCAGATCCTCTTCTCTTCGCACTCTTCTCCCGCGCTCTTTTCATGCCCACGCATTCGTCCTACTTCAAAAAACAATTCTCATCGTCATAATGGATATATATAAGGTTCAATCAAGAATATTCTACATACAATGTGGATCCATGTTATCCTTCGATCCAACAAGGGTTTTGAAATACTATTGAAGTGTTTTCACAGATTGTAATCCCCTCGAGTCTTATTTTCCTTTATCACTTGAGTTACACCAACGTGATTATAAACAAGCGTGTGGGGCCATGGGATTTATTGTGGGGGTTGGACCTTGACTCAGATATTGAGGCAAGGGGGGTTGCAATAAAAATGCATCGACACATGTATTTCGTTCTGAACACATGCTGAAATTGGGGGGGGGTGCATTTTTATTAACCCACGTGCTAGTTAGTCTCCCACAATTTGAAGAGAATCAAAATTAATGAAAATAAAAAGTAATGAAAATCCTTTCCTATAATTGCAGAGGCTTCAGCAACAAATCAAAGGTCGAATTTCTAAGATACCTTATTAAACTCGAGAAGCCCTATATAATTCTCCTCAAGGAAACTAAAATGGAGGATTCATAAGTAGTTCTATTTGGGACAAAAGCAATGTGAAACAGTGATGAAATTGCCAAAAGTTTAGTAGGATCATTTGGAGGTATCATGACCTTT
Organism: Picea engelmannii; assembly: GCA_009831015.1. Lineage (NCBI taxonomy): Eukaryota > Viridiplantae > Streptophyta > Pinopsida > Pinales > Pinaceae > Picea > Picea engelmannii. The sequence goes on along the minus strand of ML780668.1, from coordinate 78,239 downwards.
TGGGATCTGTTACAATGGGAAATTATATTTCTATGCAAACCACTGGATTCTTACTATCCTTCGTAGTAGAGATTCAACTCTTATATTTTCCATTTTCAATATTTATATTCCCAATAGATTATGGGAAAAATAGAATGTTGGAACTCCTTGTTTTTCATCATGGAAACTTTGGATATAGAGACTATCATAACCACTGGATATTTTAATACAATCCTCCAAAATTCAGAAAAAAGAAGTGGAATTTATGTTCGAGACCCAATAGGAGAAAAAATGGAAGATCTAATCGCTAATTGGGATCTGCATGATATTAATCCTTCTAAATGGAAGTATACATGGAGTAACAAGCATTCTAGTCTTGTACACAATGCTACTTTCCTAGACCATTTCCTCATTGAAAGTGACCTCCTTCTCCTTCCCCTTTATATATCCTCCAATATTCTCCACTCTACCCTTTCAGATCATAATCCCATATCCCTTTCNCAAAATTTTGGCCCTATTACCTTCTACTTCAACCCCTTGTTGCTCCACCATGAAAATGTCATCTATCTTGTCAAATAAACTTAGAATTCCCCTATCCATGGCTCCCCTAAATTTGTTTGGGAGAATAAATTAAGAGTAGTTAAGTTGACACGAAAATCCTGGGTAAAGTCATCCTACACCCCCACCCCCCCATTTTTGGAAAGAACCTCAAGAATTATAGAACTAGAAGCAATTCAAAAAGAGATGGAAGAGTAGGAGGTGACAAAAACCTGTTTGAAATTGGAAAGGGAATCATACCAAAATTTAAATCCATCCTTCTAGAAAGATGAATAATATTGGAGGGTTAAATATCACAGTCTCTAGTTGCAATAAAAAAACTCAAACACCTCATTTTTTTCACAAATAAATGCAACAAAGACACCTTAAAAATATAGTTCAAAAAATACAATTATATTTAGGACAGGTCATGGACAAATTGGATCAGATAAAGGATGCATTTGTGAATCACTTTGGAAATATCTATCGTCAATAAAGTGAGGAGGGTGAAGAAATCAATGAGAAAGACAGGTTGGAAAATATACCAACTTGAATAAAAAAATAAGAGAATGGGAATCTCCTCAGGGAAATCAATGAAGAAGAAGTCTCCGAATCAATTTTGGGATTGGGTAAAGAAAAAGTCCCTAGGCCTGATGGGTTTTCCATCCATTTTTTTTAATTCTTTAGGGAAACAATTAAATTTCATTGAAAAGGATGTTAAATTATACTTCACGAAAAAAAAGTAGGAGTGACCAATTCAACCTTATTAGCTCTAATTCCCAAAGAGACTAATCCATCCAATGTTTCCAGTTTCAGACCAATCTCTATCTGTAATTTATCTTACGCAGTTCTTACAAAAATAATAGCCAACATAATTAAGCCACTCAACTCCAAATTAATTTTATAAAATCACGAAGTTTTAATTGAGAATAGACAAATAGTATACAATAGTGTGCTTGTTCAAAAGGATACCTACACAAGAAGGGTCTACAAGGAAAAAGGAATGGTTATAAAACTTTATATGATGAACTCCTTTGACAGAGTCAAACATTCCTTCTTCTTTGTTGTTCTTCAAAAAATTGGGTTCGTAGAATATTTCATTGACAATATCCATGCTTGTATCGATTCTTCTTGGATTTCCCCAATGATAAATGTCAAGCCATATCAGTTCTTTCGATCAAGTAGGGGATTAAGGAAAGCATGCCCTCTTTCTCTCTCCATATTTATTTTAATAGAAGAATTTCTTAGTCGAAAACTACAAGTTGAACAAAGAATGTATCGACTCCCTAGCTTTCATTTAGCCCAAGGTGTAAAGGAAATTAATAATTCTCAATTCATCGATGACACCCTTCTCGTGGGGGCTTCCTCAGTCATCATTTCCAGGTGATTCAGAAAGGCCCTAGATGTTTTTCTCTTCATTTCAGAGGAGAATATAAATAACAACAAGAGTCGAATATATGTCTATAATATGTCAGGGGAACTTCAATCAACTATTTCCATAATTTTGGTTTCCCTGTGGCTGGAAATTGATCCTCCTTCAAATACTTGGGCATGCCAATCTCTATAAAGTACCCTACCTCCTAGGATTGGCATTGGAAAAATGGAAATTCATATTCATAAATGGGGAGTTTGATGGCTCAATCCAACATGTAAAATTGTTATGATAAAATATGTTATCTCTTCACTAACCATATTTCAATGTGAAACCCTATTAACACTAAAAAAAGTGCTTGAAAAAATCTCCAAAAATATTAGAATCTTTTTATGGGAAGGGGGCAAAACAATTACAAATAAGTTTAATTTGGTAAACTAGAAAATGGTTCGCGAACCTTTAGATAAAGGTGGTTTAGAATTTAGAGATCTGGCATTAATGAATGCTTCCTTGGGTGCAAAAATAGAATGGAGACTTATCTCAAGAGCTTCAAAATGGTGGAAGAATCTCCTCATATACAACTATTTCAGCAAATCCAGACCTTGAAGCCTCAACACCCCCCTTCCAAACACTAAAGGGCATCCTCTTTGGAAATGTCTCAAATCAATTGCTCCACTAATTCAATCTAAGCTCTCTTGGACTCCAGGAAATGGAGCATCAATCAACATATGGACCGATAGTATCATGGGTAAAGTTCCACTAGGGGAAAATGAGGATTTTCTTTCCCTTAAGGAATGGAGCATTAGTCAAGGACTCACAAAATTGGAATATTTCTCGCTTTGGGAAGATTATGGAAAATAGAAAGGCTGGAAGAGTATCCCCCCCCCTCCCCCCCTAAGAATATTCATCCATTGGTTCTAAATATGTTTTGTCTTGTTGTCGGTTGTTCCCCTATTGATTCCCATATTGTATATGGTCCATTTTTGGGTGATTTAGATCATTTGATCAAAAGAGGGTTCAACACCTAATTGCAGGCTCCCCTGGACCTGCGTTCTCTAATCTTTTGGTTCTCATATGGAAAGTTGTATCTCTTCCTCAATGATTTATGTTGGATCATGGTACAAGGTAAGTTCCTAACATCTGAAAATCAATATAAAAGAGGAATAGAAGGCCCCTTAAGGTGTGTCTTGTGTAAATGTTTTGTTGAAACAACCCATCATATTTTTTTTTAATGTGAATTTTCAAAACAAGTATTGGCTCAGATGTACAAGAACTTGCATTTCCATCATACTTTTCCCAAAAATTTGCATGACATGTTTCTTTTTTGGAAGAGAATATACGCTAGCAGCCTCACTAAGAAACCTGTTTTTGTGCATTTATAGAAGGCAGTTCCCAAATATATCTAATGGGAGATATTTATGGAAAGAAACAAGGTTATATTCCCGACGAAGCTCCACATTCCTACAAGAGTTCACTTGTTGTCTTGCAACCTCCAATCTAAAGTCTTATGTGCCAAATATAGAAAGCCATGTGTTATAGCAAGATTTTCCTCACCCCATGCAACTTGCTCAGAAGGCCTTTTCCATTTTCCCTATGCAGACTTGAAGTCCCCTTTTGCACTTCCTAGAGATAAAAATCATATTCTTCCACATATACGCGCCCTAACAGCTATACAACATGCATATACGCAGGTTGCACCATTGCATCTCACGTACATCGGGTTTTATGCCCAAAATTAAAAAATGGTGTTGGGTTTCCATGTCACATCACGAGATCCATGATCCTTGACCTTCCATATACTGGAAACATTCAAACTCGGCCCTTCAGTTCCATTTGAAGGCTATAAATGGGCCATATCCAAGTTGTGGAAGAGGAGAATAATTCAACTTTTGAGAGCAAAGTTACTCTGGAGAAATTATTCACTTCATATTGAGTATGCATCCCGTTGTCCTTTTAAGTCTGAACACATTGTTCATCCCCCAAGCTCTTCCTTTTTTGATGGAGAACCTCATTGTATCTCTTATATGAGCTTGCCTTTGGTGGAGGATTGAAGTGGTGGAGGCCCAGTTGGAAGGGACTTAGTTTCTCAGTTTCAAGACGTGCCGACATGGAAGTTTGTCATTCATACACTTATGTTGATCATATTTTAATATAAATACTCTTTTCTCATTCAATTAATGTCTTGAAAATATTTTAATTGTTATTCCCTAGGCATACTTGTTATGAATATTGATGGATTATGCTATTATATGTGATAAAATTATATATTATCACCATATGCTTATGTATGTTTGTTGTTGAGGTGAAGTTGCAGGTATATAGATTTGATTCGAGTGCTCAACGGTGGTCTTCATCGAACATCCGGATGAGGTAGGATCTTTATCTTGTCTTGTTATCATGTTTGTTTATATAGCATGCTTGAGATTAGAGATAATTTATGAAGTCATTCCATCTGTTGTGGTTTACCCCATGCCATAGAATGATTTTCCTCGTAACAGAATTGGCGACCATACTGGGGATTGAATCTTATTTTTGGGGTTTGAAGTGTTTTTCTCCTTTGATTGTTCTCGATTAGCTTGAGTTTTCTTGTCAATTGATTGCTTGACAATCTATTTTCATTTTGAATATGAATTTTTCCCTTGACAGACGCGTACATACGTGATATGTCATTCTATAGGGCACATACATACATGGTTTTTTCCTAAACAGTCATGTACATTAATATGTTTGACTTGATTGTTGAGTTTGGTGTTTGTTGTGTGATTTTTGATGGTTGTTGAGTCTTCTTGGGCCTCTGTCATAAATGTTGAGTTATTGTCGAGTGATAGGAAACCTTTCTTTGGTTGAATTTTTGGGTGGTTTTTCTTTCTCATCATATTTTTCATTGGTTGTCATTACATTTTGGGATGGTTGTTTACTTCTTGATATCCTTCTTGGTTTGTCTCTTTCTGCTTATAGTAGGGTCTATATATCAAGGTGTGGTTTGGTCCTTGCATTTTCATTTATTTATATTGAAAATACAAAAAATATACATTTTGCATCATGACATTTGATCTTTTGGGTTCTTATTATTGATCTTGATACATGTATGGAAACATTGCAACTTGTTGAAATTGCAGAATTAGATTGAATGATACATTTTGAAAAGCTTATCATTTGTTGATAATTGAAGTTAGGACTTTTCATTATATTCATATTCATTTATTTTACTTGTTGAGTCATAACATCATCAGTTTCATGACCACATATTTTGAGTAAACAAAGACACTAAAAGTAACACTGATAAAATTAAAATTGATTAGAAATTATTTTACTTTTCAGGGTACACAAAATGGCTTAAGATATAGAGCCTTGGAATAAGATTTTGTGAATAAACTTCTACAAGGATATTAAACTCAACATATGTTTATGACTAAGAGAGTGGTGAAATTCATCGTATAATTAGTGACGTCAGGAGGCTCCGCTCACACTGGAGTTAAGCATGAGGTCGCGTGAAGTTGGTTGCAGAGATATCCCTCTAATACCTTATTAGCATCAGAGATACTTATGGGGATCTATTCTTATCTAGGGCTCTTTCTAGTACCTTTACCTCTGTGAGAGGTGGTGCTTTAAATATTTTGGGCTGTGTTACCCTACCCATATGGTGGACCTAACTTACAACTATTCGCGTGCGCATTGGTTATATCACGGTGGCTTTAGTTGCTTGACATAGGTAACCACATAGATTACTTGCAGTGGTTATTCTGTGGGTACCCTGAGTTAGATAAGGTTCGGACAACACATAGCCTTTATGGAGGATTACCTCTCCAAGGGGATCTAACCAACTGCATTGTTAAGCCCATGAGGGCCCTTATAATTGATTTATGATACCTCCAATATTTTGAAGGGAGTCTCAGGCCCATCTTGGGCGAGGAAAATCTACTTTAGTGAGGGAGGCCCCTTTTCAACCACTATATCTTTTTTGTGTGCATATTGGCTCTTTTTTTTATTTTGGTGTGCTCTTTGATTGTTAGTTGGACTTAGGATTTTCTTATATCTCGAGTATTGAGTCATTGTGGAGCCAGAAATGCTTCCTTGCAGGTGTCTTCATTTGTTGAAGTTACCATCGCATCTTGAATCTTTTCCTTCAAAAAGGCTTTAATTTATAAACCATGGCGCACACACCTCCACCTACCAGACTTGTGATCATACAAGTATGAGTATTGAGTCGATTTAGAAATATATCGGGAGTCCTTAGACTCCCATACCTACCGTAGTTAATGGAACTCCTTCTATGCTTTCGACCACTACGGTTGTATTTTTGGGGGTTCCAGTCATCACTCTTATCCAGCCTATGGTTTCTACTCAACCTATAATGACAAACCCTTTTGGGTCTATTTTTGGTACACCTAGGTACAATACTTATTCCATCCCTACAATCTCTAGCCCTTTCTCTTATGGCATGTCAAATCTGACATCGCAACTTGTGTCATCCATTCCATTTACGAATAAAAATCCTAGTATTGTACTTTGAGGAATGGCTCCTCCACATATTCCACTCTCGTTTGGTGGAACTCACATTCCCCAAAAGAATCATATGGATAGAAGCCAACCTCCTTTTCACCCTGGTTTTAATCCTAGTCTTAATTCTCCTTGATGGAGTAATCAACTGGGTGGACAAGTTGTTGCCTATGTTTCGTCCTTTACACCTACCTCCTCCACATTGATTCTAACCAACAAGTTTGGGATGACGAATCCACCTCTATCCTCTGAATTTACACCCAGGGGAGGTCAGTTTCATACTTTGGGAAACCACCAACCTGGAGCTACTCCGACTGGGGAAAACATTTATAACCCTCATTATAACATTCCTTCTAGAATGGTGCCCAACCAACCCCTTATGAATCAGTTTGGAGGGAGGTTTTACAATCCCATAAAGGGACATGGTGCATACTAGAACCCTAGATGGGTTGGGATTCCCCAGAAACAACCTTTCTTGGGAGCATGGGCTCAAATGCCTCAACCCAAGCTCCCTTTTCTTTCCATGCTTAAATTTCCATACTTATCGAGATTAATGAATGATCCGTCATGGCCCCCTGTCCCCACCAAGATTCCTTCATATATTCTGAAATTTGAAGGAAAGACTGGTGAGGATCCTAGTGATCACGTCACTATTTTTCATCTTTGGTGGTCTTGAAATTCTCTTAATGATGATTATATTCATTTTATATTGTTTCGACGAATGCTTACAGGGGTTTCTATGAAATGGTACATTGAGTTACCAGGGGGGACATACAGTAACTTTAACCAGATGGTTTTAGTCTTTCTCAACCACTTCCAGTTGTCGGTTCATTACAATTTCGGCATAGAAATTATTTCTTCCCTTTGCCAGGACAAAGCCACCCGTATCTCGGATCACATCCAAGAGTGGCATAGACGGAAGAGGTTGATCAAAGACTACATTCTTCCAGATTTCATGTTGGAATGGTTTCTTAAGTCTTTACTACCTTATATTTCGAAGGATTTCTCTACATTTGGGGTAACATCTAAAGAGGGAGATATTTTTAAATCCCAACAGTTACATCTCATATGTGCTTAGTCTGGGATGTTGTACAAAATTATTCATGATGCCCTGAGGTAAAACTACAACCCTAGACAAAATCTTGAGCCTCATGGCGATGGAATTATAGGCTCCGTAAATGTTAAGTCTACAGACTTGGTGACAAGCTAGTTGAAAGAGTTTCCTCTAAGCCAGTATGTAAGAGGAAAAGCATCATCTATGTCCTCCACTCCCACTCATTCGACAGACATACATTATGTGCATTCGTCGACCAACCCGAATGGTAACCAACAACTGGGAGGGAATAAAAAGAAAGTATGTGGTAACAATTGTAAGGGTGGGAGGAATGATAATAAATCCAAGGACAATGATAACAATTATAGATTGAAGTTTAATGTTGGTGAGGGAAAGAAAGAGAAGCGAAAGGTGAAATTCCCTTGTAATATTTATACTTATTATCACCTTACCCACTTGTGCCCCAAACTCGAGGAATCTACGAGGATCTTATCTCTACCTCCCTCTATGATGACTAGTCCTTTTCCGCATAATAAACACATGGCCTCGAGATCCTCTAATGTTGGAAATGTAGCGAGTGGGATTCAAAACCATCTGGCGCATGAAGGTGACCATCTATGTGTAAATATCGTTAAGTCTCATATTAATGTAGCCACTCAATCTCACGATTATAGTTATTCATAGGATGTTCCATGTCTATAGTCTCCCCCTCCTCCATAAACCACTTTGCATATCTAAAATCTAGAGCCTCCACCTCGTATTCCGAAAGGAGTACTCAAACGCTCTACCCACAACCCTAATGCTAGAGCTGGCCAGAACTACTCTATTATCGAAGATCTGGGTCAAACCCCTTCTGTGATGTTGCCTTTGGAGGTACTCCAGACGTGTCCTTCATAGAGAAATGCCTTGTTATCTGTGTTAGGAGATCTAGACCTATGTGCCTTTAAGGTTATCAAGTTTGATGTTACGTATGTTCAGCCTCGCTTGCCTTACCATGTGGCCCTCCAAATGCATGTGGATTACTCAAATTATACCATCAAACATATTGTTATTGATGAAGGCATTGCAACGTGCGTGATGTCCCTAACTTGTTGGAAAGACATCGACTCTCCAACCCTCTCTCAATATATGACCATGTTGATCGTATTTGATGGTCATTCTTTCCATCCACATGGTATTGTTCCTACCTTTCTAGTCCAGTTAGGTGGAAAGGCAGTGGAGGTGGATGTCGAGGTGGTTGATGTTCCCCTTGACTATAACTTATTACTATGGTGTAACTAGACTTATGTTATGACTGCATTCATATCGTTCATTTTCCATACTTTATGTTTTCCTCACGAAGGGAAAATCGTGGTGATTAATCAGTTATCATTTACGCATGCTACTCCCAATGCATCAGTTAGACCTTCGATCCTTGTTATTGAGAATTATCAGCTGGCAACTGAGGATATTGGTGTTAGAATGTATTCCTCCCTTATGGGTACCTTTGATTTCGTCGCACCAATTCATCACATTTATGTCATGTCCAGTAAGTCTTCTTTCTCAATGAGGTTTGTTCCTTTCCGCACTTCGTATTTTAACGATCCATAGACCCTACCTTCCCTGACCATGTCTTGTGAAGGGAAGTCATAGATTGGAATGGCAATGCCACTGTCAAAGACAGAGATAGTGTATCAAGTTGTTCTTGACTCTTCTTCCAACCCAGATATTGTCTCTTCATAGATGGACGAGGAGGATGATGTTCTTATTCCTGTATGGGACACTTCATCGTATTTCTCACATGATTTCCTCAATGATTATTTACCTTCAAATGAACCAATATTAGAGGCCATTAATGGTTCATATAGGTCATGGGATGATATGAATAACTACTCTTACTTCCTCCCATAGCTTGTTAGGATCGAACAAGACCATTTTAGATCTACCTTGAGTGAGATAGTCAATCTTGTCGCAGTTAAACTTGATACGCATGACATTTATGCCGAAGGAAACATGGCAAGTATTTCTCCTACCGTCACGGTCAACATCTCTCGTATTTCTAGTAAAATGAAAATGTTTATATCAGTGTGGATTGTTTTAATGAAGAAATTCATATCTACATCGACCTCTTCAAATAATTTTGTGATGTATTCTCTTGGTCATATGAAGAGATGCCAGGAATCGACCCTCGTATTGTCAAACATGATACTAAAAAATACCCGGATGTTGTTTGGAAATGATTTAAAGTTGTGGTAATCCTAGGAAGGCACCTGCTATTAAGGAGAAGGTGGAAAAAATTATTGAGGTTGGTTTTATCTACCTGGTTCCCTTGACTGAATGGGTATCCAATCCTATTCCCGTGAATAAGAAGCAAGGAACCATCTGTGTGTGTATGGATTTTCGAGACCTGAATAAGGCTTGTCCTAAAGACAATTTCTCAACACCTTTCATTGATCAGATGCTCAATGAGTGTGCAGGAAGTGAGTTTTTTCCTTTTATGAATGGATTTTCAGGATACAACTAAATTCATATTAAACCTAAGGATCAACATAAGACGATATTTATTTGTCCTTGGGGTACTTTTTCATACCGAAAAATTCCTTTCGGTCTTAAAAAAACCATACTAACCTTCCAACGAGCCATGACCTTCACTTTTCACGATCACAAGCATATAGTCAAATCCTACCTTGATGATCTCGTTGCTCACTCTCGCAAGAGAGTGGATCACTCTACCCACCTTCAACTAGTTTTCGAGAGATGACACTATTATCACATCCATTTGAACCCTCATAAGTGCATATTTGCATTAGGTCCAGTCATCTTTTAGGATTATTAGTTTCTGAAACTGGGATCATGGTGGATCCTTTAAATTTTGAGGCAATACTCTAATTTCCTCCCTCACGGAACATTCATCAGCTTCAAGGTTTACAGGGGAAAGCTAACTTATTATGTCGGTTTATAGTAAACTATGCCAATATTAATAAGGGTTTCATGCATCTCTTGAAGAAGGACACTTCGTTTATATGGGATGAGCGAGCCCAAGAATCCTTCGATGCTATTAAGAAAGCCTTGGTATCGACGCCTTTATTGAAGACCTCGGACTACAACAGATATTACGTGCTTTATATAACCGCGTCTGAATGGACAACTGGTATGGTTTTAGTTCAGGAGGATGATGAGCTCCATGAGTACGTCATATACTACCTTAGTATAAATTTAGTTAGTCCTAAACTCAAGTACTCTTATGTTGAGAAGCTAGCTTTCATTTTCATACACGTGGTTCAAATATTGCAACACTATATATTTCTTTGCAAAACTACCGTAGTTGTTGATTTCAATCATTTTCAATACGTCCTTACTAGGTGTAGCATAGAGGGGAAATACAATAAATGGATTGTCATTTTTCAAGAGTTTGACCTCGATTTTGTTTCGGCGAAATCCAAGAAATTGCTAGTTTTTTCTGAGTTAATATCGGACTTCCCTCGATTAGATGAGGACATCATTCATGCTGATTCATTTGTGAATGAACACATTTTCGTTATCTCATCTTCAGGCCCCTCATATGGAGACATTTTGATATATCTTCAAACCATAAGTTCTCTCAGCATCTATCGAGAGACGATTGATGACATATACAGTATCAAGATAAAAAATACCTTATCGTCGGAGACACTTTGTATCGTTGATGCATAGGTAATATCTTGTGTCGTTGCTTGAATCAAAAAGAGGCTATGTCAATTCTTAATGATTGTCATAGGGGGGCTTGTGGTGGTCATCTATCTGGGCTTGTGATAGCCCAAAAAATATTGGGAGTTATTTATTTTTGGTCGTCTATTTTTAAATATTGTGTCGAAGTGGTCAAGAAGTGTCACCATTTCCATGTGTTCACTTGGAAAATATGCTCTCATCCAGCCCCTCTTCACCAAGTGGGGAGTGGATGTTTTGGACTACAACCTAGCTTCGGCTGGGGGCCATCAGCATATTATCGTGGCCATAGACTGCTTTACTAAATGGGAAGAGGCCATGCCTATGATTAAATCCAATGGTAAGACTGCAACATTTTTCATTTTCAATCAAATTATAGACCAGTTCAGAATCTCGAGTGAGATTGTCACTGATCATGGCAGTCACTTTCAAAACAAAATGATGAAAGAGTTAGCATCAAAACTGGTATTTAAACATGTTCATTCTTCCCCTTACTATCCCCAAGAAAATGGACAAGTGGAGGTTGTGAACAAGTATCTCTAGACCATTTTGCAGAAAACTGTTAGCCAGAGCAAATCTAACTGGCATCTAATGTTTTACTCGACACTTTGGGCATACTAAACCTTGGTTAAGACTTCCACTAGTTTTTCTCCTTTTCAATTAGTACAGGGTGTGGAGTCGATCCTTCCTATTGAATGTGAAATCCCTTCCCTTAGATTGGCAGTTAAAATCCTACCTGACACTTTCGATCTCGAAGAATGGCTCGTACACATAGAGATCCTAGATGAGAAGTGTGGAGATGTCTCTATGGATATCGAAGCGAATAAATGATGTGTCAAGGTCTAGTATGATAAGTTTGTCTTTCCTTGGTAGTACGTTGAGGGTGACTTGGTCCTCTTGTATGAACAAGACAAAGAACCACTGGGGGCAGGCAAGTTCAACCCCATGTGGAACGATCCTTATATCATGCGACGTGTCTTAGAAAAAGGATCCTATGAGTTGGAAGATTATGAAGGGAATATGTTGGCTGATCCCAAAAATGGGATCTACTTGAAAATATATTACACTTTAGTGCCAATATTAGGTGTAACTCTTTGTATACTAGTGTATCTTAGTGTATATATATCTTTTCCTTTGTGTCATCGGCTTACTTATCGATTTTTCCCTTGGTTGGAAGATGTCAATGGAGTCTTTGTTTTACTTAGGATTTGTAGATGGTGCTAGTCATCATACACAAAACTTGGCTTCTGCCACTTAGATCATTTCCTCACCTGAGGGTCAACTGGTGTCTTCAAGTGGTGTTTGTCTAGGTCCATCAATGAATAATGTGGTTAAATATAGTGCCATTATAGATCTTTTACATGACGCCATTTCACATGGTGTTCAGTATTTAGAGGTTCTCCTGGAATCCAAGTTAGTAGTATGTCAATTGAATGGCAGTTATCATGTGCAATATCCTAATCTACTTAGACAATTCCTATGGGTATGAATTTTGGAACAATGTTTTCATTTTATTACTTATAATCACATACCCAAAAATTCTAATTATGTATCTGATGCATATGTTAATTATGTTTTATATTGGCATTTTTCACATAAATAAAGTAAAGAAAACAAATTTATCAATGTACACATTTTAACATAAGTAAAGCCTAAGACCAAAGTTTTTTATGTATTTCATCTCTCCAAAAATATGGTGTTATAGTACAAAATGGGGCTCACACCCTCAAAATACATATATAGTCGATCGATTCAATGAACATGACATCTATGCATTTGGCACTAGATGTGTGTCATGATATTATACTATGACATTTTCTATATGTCTTAAGAGTCACACCCACGCACGGGGCACACCCACTACCTGTCGCTGCATCGCCTCTGGCAGATCCTCTACCTGAACCATGGGAATCTTGTGCGTGAAACGAAACAGGTTTCCCTGCACATTTTGGAGCACTCTTTTTGCATATCCTCCCACTGTCTCATCACCTCAGTTCCTTCGCCGGTCTCATGGGAATCCACTTGGTCGTCGCGGAACTACTTCTCCACAACAAAGCATTTTTTTTAAATACTTGACATCATCCAAAAATATTTGTGTTTTTTTATTCTTTTTGAAAAACACAAAAAAAAATTGAAATATATTTGAACATTTTTTCATACCTATATCACCATAGGTGGAGCCTGGTGGTAATGGAATGTTTGGATCTCCTCTAAATCTGATCCCTGCATTAGGGTAGTAGTCTAGGGATATCACCTATTGACGCCACCAGAAGAACAAATCAACGTTGTACGGGTTTGGAACCGTACCACCTCCCAACCACCTCATTGCCTCGGTCCACTGTGACATGGATTAATCTAGGTGGATATCGGTGTCCAACCACCTTTTTCAATTGGCTCAAAATAGTTTTTTGACAATTTTGGCAATCTACTATTTTTAGCAGTTTTTAACTTTTGGGGCCATTTTGAGGGCCTAAATAAATGTTTTTCGGGATCGATCTTCTCAATTATACCCTACAGTATGATTGAGGCCCAAAAATGAATCTCCTCGATGATACCTTTCCAACGGGCAATCATACACCTAAAATGGAGATCGTATGCAAAAGTTATGACCCCAGGAAGTCAATGCACTAACTTAACCAAACGGGGCCCACATGACTTTTGGTGCTTCATCTCCTAGGGTTAGGTTTTTGGATGTATAGGGTTTTTGGCATTATTTTTTATTGTAAAAACACCTTTAGAGCCTCATTGTAATCATCTTCTTGTGAATGCAAGTAGCCATCACATCTCTTCTCAGAGATAAGTTGCCACCATTCTAGCGAGTCTTTCACTCTGTATTTTTACAATCTCTGTACATTTCTTTCATTAATAGAAATCATGTATTACTATATATATGTGTTTATGGTTGCATGTCTGATAAATTTTTGTTATATTATTGAATATATGTGATATCTCTGTTCATTTCTTTACTATATCTCTGCTCTCATTTCATGTCGAAAATAATTCGGATCAGTGGTATCAGAGCGGGCTACTCTTGATATTTTTTCAGTGCATGTCCCCTACAAGGTCCAAGTATAGAAAGTTGGGTCTTGATCTTGTCTCTCTTGAATACAATCACTCTCACACACCCAAGAAACCCTCAATGGAGAAAGAAAATAAAAATGACAGAGAAGACGATCCTATCAATCTGTTGCTTGAGCAAACTCTCACGCGACAGAGGGACGAAATGATGGAGAATTTTTCCCATATCCTTCAACGTCTGTCGATAGCAACAGACACATATTCATCAAGCTAACACTTTGGAAGCACCTTGCCTTTCAAGGTACAAGTTGATTTTGATATTCCTATATTTGAAGGACAAATAGATGCAGAAGCCCTAGAGAAATGGTTAAATCTGCTAGAAGGTTATTTCTCTCTTCACAATTTTTCAAACAGAGAAAAGATCAACTTCGCACTCCTTAAAGCTCTCCCTCATGTCAAACATTGGTGGGAAACTTACTGGGAGAAAAATTCCATAGAGGAGTCTGGAATATATGGGGTCAAGCCCACTTGGGATTTTTTTGTGGATGTAGTAAAGGAACAATATTGACCTGTTGGCAACTATGAGGACCAGTACATGAGGTGGACCACACTGCGGCAGGAGAGGGGCCAAGAAGTTTCGGAGTTCACCAATACCTTCCATACCTTGTGCACCAAGTTGGGTATCAAAGACTCTGAACAACATTTGGTTCTGAAATACCGTGGGGCTCTACACATATACATCCAAACTGAAATGGATTTCCTGGACATCTCATCACTTGGTGTTGCTTATCGATATGCTATTAAAATCGAGCAAAAAATTAAGCACCAAAACAAACAGGATTTCAGGTCTGCAAATCCGCAACAACCAAAGTATGACCAAGACATCCCTAACAAACAGTCTCCCAAAAACCAGTCCAAGAAATAGGAAAAGAAGGGTCACGGGAAGACAAAGAAGGACACCGGAAAATGGTGCGAGTTCCACAAAATCCCCTGGCACAACACCGATGAATGTCGCTCAAAATAGTCATTGGTGGTCGAGATCAAAGACAAAGAGCTGAACCCTGATTCAGAATCTAATTCTGAAAATAATGGTAAAGGACAGATCATCGACGTAGACCCCACTGCTACTTTCATGACTACAACAATTCAACCAGAAGAACCAATGGATCCTGAAGAGGGGGAGCGCATTTTTCATTCACAGATGTGGGTGAAGGGGACCCTACTGCATTTTATTGTTGATAGTGGCAGCTAGAAGAACCTCATCTCAACAGAGGTCGTCAAACAGTTGGGATTGTCGACAACACCACACCCACAGCCATACAGCATCGGGTGGCTTCACCAAGGACGATATCTCTGTGTCAGCCAAAAATTTTGACTGTCATATGGCATCCAACCCTTCAAGGATGAGGTATTATGTAATGTTTCCCCACTGGATGTCTGTGATGTTGTCTTAGGCCAACCATATATGTGGAAGCGCCATGATTTTTATGAGTCTCGACCCCGCAGTGTCATTGTTTCTCTGGGGGGTCATCTCTACAGAATACCAGAGGTAGTTCAAACTACTATTCCACCTAAAAAGTGTCGCAAGGTAGTATCCCATACTACAAAATTTAGCTTCTTCACAATCTGTTCAAAAGGAGAACAGAAGGACACTGCAACCACTATAGCCTCGCCCCAAGAACCTTCTATCCAACAAAAGCAGGTAGACAGGGTTACAAAAAAGCACAAAGATTCCTTCTGCACAACGTCCTCTCATGTATCTAGACTTGTTGAATAGCCTTGGCCTCAACAGGTTCGTGACAAACTTCCACAAAGTGAGCAGCGCGACGTCTCCAACAAGGCAAGCATCTCACCAAGATGCAGAATCAGCAAACGTTATTCCCTTTCCCCCGGGAACTCAATGCAATGGAGACCATTACTTATTAAGGAGGTAGGATTGATCTAGGTGGATATCGGTGGCCACCCACCTTTTCTGAATGGCTCAAAATAGTTTTCTGACAATTTTGGCAATTTACTATTTTTAGCAGTTTTTAACTTCTAGGGCCATTTTGAGGGCCTAAATAAAGGTTTTTAGGGATCGAGCTTACCAATTATTTATTACAGCATGATTGAGGCCTAAAAATTAATATTTTCGATGATACCTTTCCAACGGGCTATCATACGCCTAAAATGGATATCGTATGCAAAAGTTACGACCCCGGGAAGTTAATGCACTAACTTACCCCAACGGGGCCCACATGACTTTTGGTGATTCATCTCCTAGGGTTATGTTTTTGGATGTATATGGTTTTAGGAATTATTGTTTATTGTAAAAAGGCCTTTAGAGCCTCATTTTAATCATCTTCTAGTGAATGCGAGTAGTCGTCACATCTCTTCTCAGAGATAAGCTGCCACCATTCTAGTGAGTCTTTCACTCTATATTTTTACAGTCTATGTACATTTATTTCATTAATATAAATCATGTATTACTATATATCTGTGTTTATGGTTACATCTCTGATACATTTATGTTATATTATTGAATATCTATGATATCTCTGTGCATTTCTTTATTATATCTCTGCTCTCATTTCGTGCCGAAAATAATCCGGACCATGGACGGATCACACAGTCTATGTGGAACGATCTTGACTCTAGGGATCAATCCTGGAACTCGCTTGAAGGAAAAAATACACAACATAGATGTAAACCTGAAGCTTCTCTTCCTACCCTATTTGCAGTCTGGCAACTAGCTCTTCATGTTAGCCAGTAGTGACGTGCACCAATCATAAACTATGAGTCATAAGAAATCCACTGAATAGAACATCAGTGGCTTTAATGTCTGGTGCAACACAACCGACCCCATGATCTGAGTAAGCAAGATAGTGACCACATTATAACTCAGGTTGTTGATCGCCCTAATGGGGAGTTGGCTCCCTACCTTTTTTGTGCCTGCAACGCAATGAGTGGAAATGTAGTCCTTTATGATCATGCCACTCCCAGCTCCATAGGATTTGAGGTTCACCACCTTACCCTGACAAGATAATCATGTAAGGAAATAGATATCCTCGACTTCAATTCTAAATAGTTTCCCATTGACGGTGAAGGCCTCTATATCTAAATTCCAAAAGTTCACCACCATTTGGAGCAATATCACTTGAGCCCTCATCCCTTTGAGAGCCCAAAACTTGTAAAGCCTGCATATTTTTAATGATAATTTGGCCCCTAGATCTCTTTCCACTCCAGCATCAACTTCCTCATGCTCTCTTTCTCTCCATTCAAGTACAATCCTGCAAGAAGAATTCCATTTTTTGAGTCAAAATTATTTAAAAAACCAATTTATGGACTTGTACGTGGGATGTTGTGGTAACAGTCATGTGTAGGGTTGCATATACGTGGGCTGGATTTTCCTTTCCCATGTAGATGCATCCATATACCCGACACAATGATCTATAACCCGCATACACCCTAATTCCTAAATTGTACCTTAAAAAATTAAAAAATTGAGGCCTAATTTAAAATTCTAATCCACTAGAAATGAAGAGGAGGGAAATAATACGTACTTGGCCCAGATGTTTGTCAATTTTGTCATTCATAGCTCCCGCAATAGGCACTTTAATATTGTGGTAAAATTGGTCCAAAATTCACTATGTGTGTTAAAAACTAAGTTGGTATGGTAAAACTAGTTATTTTTACTATTTGTAGAAACTTTTTACCCACTTTTAATAGTTTTTTCTAATATTTTGACCTAGTGGACTAATAGTGTAGTGGAAAGAATTGGTTTTGGTGGTTTTATCTAGGGATTCTTGGAGTTTATAACATCATGTCATCCATTCGTGACTTTGGCAGGTATTTTATTTTACCAAGCATATAGGATAGGTCGTCACTATGTTTTGCACAATTGCATTATCCTGTGATTGTGTTTGATATGTCTTAGGTAAGAACCCATTTGTTAGTGATACAAAACCTTATTTATTCTACTATAAGTGACGTTAGTGAATATTAGAGGCTTACCAAATATGGGTTCCCTAGTTAGAACCTTTGTGCCATTTGGCGTCCATGAAGATATTTTTTCCATAAGATCGGGAATCCCTTATAGTTGCAATATGACTTTACGTTTGAACCTCATATTCTCACTCATAAGCATTCTAGCCTATACCTATGGGAATTCCACCGAGTCTTGGTTAAGATCTTTTCTAACTTCATTAAAAAGTGAAAAGATTGTCGAGTGAACTTGTCTCTTTCACACTTTCACACTTGTTAATTGGATTTGAAAGGAATTATATTGTTGTAAGTTTAACCCTTTTTTGGACCAAGTAGAATAATTTCGAAAAAGGAATACTCTAGTCACTAGTGGCTAGAAGAATTCTCATGGATATTGTTTTATACTTTTTCGGGCTTAGGGGACTAAATTTTCGAAAAAGGACATTCTTTGGAATTAAGTTTTAATTACACTCCATTATCATGCTTGCAGTATTGAGCCTATTGTTGGTTCCCTCTTTCTCTCTATAATCTTACTACTTCGGTAATTTTCATCCCTAGCCAAGCAAGGCCCTTTTTATATCCTTTGCAACTTGACACCCTATACCCCAAGAGGAAACATTCCCCCGAGTGTCCAAATCCTACATTCACCTCCTTGCATTGAGGATATATCTATTCCATTGTTGGAACCAGTTTCTTACTCGTGACACTTGTTTCCTCTCTTGTATCATAACATTCATTTGTCATGAAAAAACAAAAAAAGATGGGTGGGAAAAAAAAATTATCTCATGTTGGCAGTAGTTGTGTCTCCTTTGAACAAAGCACAAAATTTTAAGTCCACTTGTCATCCAAAGTTTGGTTTTAGCATGAACTTAGGAAGTTGAACTCGTTACTTAGATTTTACTCCTCTGACTAGTTACTCTTCTAGTCACTATGGAGAGTTTGATTGGTGCCTCCTGCATCACAAAGTTTCATTATCAATTCCATGCTACCAGAGTCCTCCATATGTCTCATACTCTTTCTCAAAGTATGTGTATAAGCCTATGTCAGTCATTTCTCATAACTCTTGACTTTTCATGTCGGCCATAACCTCAGTGTATCTCAAATTCACATGAAGTTGTAGTCCTACCATGCACCCTGGTCCTACTTTCATTATGGGTAGGTAACCTTAAACCAAACAATTGACATCTTCTCATTGGTCGTTGGCTGGGGTGTTTCCCTTGTGTTCGAAGGCAAGAAATATATTCACACATTGTTATTTGTGTAGTTTCTTGGATGCCATTATCCTTATTGGTCATTTCCTCACCTTTGTCGACAGTTTTCCTTATTGGTTGTTATTCAGAGAGTATATTTTGTGCACTACTTGCATCTAGTGCATGCAAGAGACGCACATGGTCATTGGTTCATGAACATCATCTTAGTCCGAGTTCCTCCAAATCATCAATATATTTATTTGTACCTCATGTTGAATGATGAGAGATACCTTAATGCTCTCCTTTTAGAGGGTCTCTTTTCATCGACTCCAACTCATCTATTCTAGAAACGAGGCCTAAAGTCCTATGAGTACCTAGAGGCTTGCAATCATCAGTGGAAGGTTCTCTCGCCATTGACAGTTGGGAATAAATTAATGTCTCATGATCGATGGATTCTTCAAGTGTTCGACCTAAACACCTTTATTCACACTTGTAAGAATGTACTTGGTGCCTTGATACCTACTTTCATTATCAGTAGGTTTTCTCGCATTTGTTAACGGTATACCTTAATGAAAGGTAATCAAATGAAGTCTCATTATGTTCGACCTCAACTCCTCTATTCACATGATGTAGAATTGCATCTTTGGCAGATCCTATACAAGAATTGAAGACATCAGTTTATAGTCACATCTTTCGTGAGTTGTTTTTATCATTCATTGGACCAGTACCTATATGACTTCAGTGATCATGGGAGATCAGATTTACTCCATTGTATACAGACATCTTCAAATTGATTTTGAGAGTAGTTTTCACTGGGTCTTGTTCCTGACTATGACAGCCTATGGCATGTATCTACTTTTTATTTTCTATTCATGGCCATGAACTGTTCTTCGTTATATTTTCACATGGATCTGCAGTGTAATTCAAATTGGAATCCATGTGTACAAAGTCATTATGGATTGTAATATTCTTATGAGCAACTGGTTCGTCCAGCTGCATCTCCATTACTTCACTTCTCAGAATTCTAATGTACTCCGGCCATCGCAGATACTCCTCTGACCTCATACATTAGGGGGAATTTGTTATAGCAATATTTTCCTCACCCCATGCTACCTGCTCAGAATTCCTTTTCCATTTCCCTATGCAGACTTGAAGTCCCCTTTTTCACTTCCCAGAGCTAAAAATCATTATTTTCCACATATATGCGCCCTAACAATTATACAGTATGTGTATACACAGGTTTCACCATTACATCCCACATACATCGGGTTTTGTGCCCAAAATTAAAAAATGGTGTCGGGTTTCCATATCACATCACAAGATCCATGATCCTTGACCTTCCATATACTGGGAAAGTTCTGACTTAGACCTTCAGTTCCATTTGAAGGCTATAAATGGGCCATATCCAAGATGTAGAAGAGGAGAAGAATTCAACTTTTGAGATCAAAGTTACTCTAGAGAAATTATTCAGTTCTTATTGAGTTTGCATCCCTTTGTCATTTTAAGTCTGAACACATTTTTCAGTGCCTAAGCTCTTCCCTTTTTTATGGAGAACCTCATTGTCTCTCTTATATGAGATTTCCTTTGGTGGAGGATTGAAGTGGTGGAGGCCTAGTTGGAAGGGACTTAGTTTCTCGGTTTCGAGACGTGCCAACACAGAATTTTGTCATTCATACACTTTTGTTGATCATATTTTAATAGAAATATTCTTTCCTCGTCCAATTAAAGGCTTGTAAATATTTGAATTGGTATTCCATGGGAATATTTGTTGTGAATATTGATGGATTATGTTATTATATGTGCTAACTTTATATATTATCACCATATTCCTACATATCTTGGTTGTTGAGGATAAGTTGTGGGTATACAACTTTGAGTTGAGTGCTCAATGTTGGTCTTCATAGAACGTCTAGACAAGGTAGGCTCTTTATCTTGTCATGTTATCATGTTTTTTTATATAGAATACTTGATATTAGAGTTCATTTCTGCAGGCATTCCATCTGTTGTGGTTTACCCCATGCCATAGAGTGATTTTCCTCATAACACCAGGTTCATTATCTTATCTTGACTACATCAAACAAGAATGAGTTAACAACATCATCAAACTGCAATACATTCATATTTTTTATCCTCCTATTGCTTCTTCTCCCAGCTTCCAGTGGAAGATTAGACACTCTAATCAGGAATTTGTTCTATGGAAACAAGAACAAGCCTAAACAATTATATTTTTTGATGGGTCTTCATAAGGAAACTTAGGGGAAACAATTGCACGGGTGGGTCATCTATGACCCCAAAGGAAAACAGATCATGAAATATGCATGGGGATTAGGATTCAACTCAAACAATCAAGAAGAATATTTGGTTGTGTATATGGGAATGAAATTGTTGAAAGCAGACAAACCACTGAGTGTCATTATTATCGGTGAATTGGAATTGATTTTAAAGGCTTATGAAAGATCAATAAAAACGCATACCTAGATTTGGCTGGGGGCCATCACCATATTATTGTGGTCATAGACTACTTTACTAAATGGAAAGAGGTCATGCCTACGATTAAATCCAATGGTAAGACTGCAACATTTTTCATGTTCAATCAAATTATAGTCCAGTTCAGAATCCTAAGTGAGATTGTCATTGATCATGGAAGTCACTTTCAAAACAAAATGATGAAAAATTTGGCATCAAAATTGGGATTTAAACACGGTCATTCTTCCCCTTACTATCCCTAGGAAAATGGACAAGTGGAGGATGTGAACAAGTCTTTCAAGACCATTTTGCAGAAAACTGTCAGCCAGAGAAAATATAATTGGCATCTAATGCTTTACCCGACACTTTGGGCATACTGAACCTTGGTTAAGACTTTCACTAGTTTTTATCCTTTTCAGTTAGTACACGGTGTGGAATCGATCCTTCCTATTGAATGTAAAATCCCTTCCCTTAGATTGGTAGTTAAGATCCTACTTGACACTTTCGATCTCGAAGAATGCCTCGTACACCTAGAGAGCCTAGATAAGAAGTGTCGAGTGGCCTCTATGGCTATAGAAGAAAATAAACGATGTGTCAAGGTCTAGTATGATAAGTTTTCCCATCCTTCGTAGTACGTTGAGGGTGAGTTGGTCCTCTTGTATGAACAAGCCAAAGAACCACTAGGGGTAGACAAGTTCAACCCCATGTGGTACGGTATTTATATCGTGCGACGTATCTTAGAAAAAGGAGCCTATGAATTGGAATATTATGAAGGGAATATGTTGGTTGAGCCCAGAAATGGGATCTACTTAAAAATATATTTCTCTTCAGCCCAAATCTTGGGTGTAAATATTTGTATACTAGTGCATCTTAGTGTATATATATCTTTTCCTTTGTGTCATTAGCTTGCTTATCAAGTTTTCCCTTGGTTGGCGGATGTCAATGGAGTCTTTGTTTTACTTAGGATTTGCAGACGGTGCTAGTCATCATACATGGAACTTGGCTTCTGCCACTTGGGTCGTTTACTCACCTGAGGGTCAACTGGTGTCTTCAGGTGGCGTTTGTCTAGGTCCATCAACGAATAATGTGGTTGAATATAGCGTCATTATAGATATTTTACGCGATGTCATTTCACATGGTGTTCGGTATTTAGAGGTTCTCCTGGACTCCAAGTTAGTAGTATTTCGGTTGAATGGCAGTTATCGTGTGAGAGATACTACTCTAATCCGACTATTCCTACGGGTACGAATTTTGGAATGACATTTTGATTTTATTTATTTTAATCACATACCTAGAAGTTCTAATTATGTATCTGATGCATATGATAGTTATGTTTTAGATTGGAATTTGTCACATAAATAAAGAAAAGCAAACACATTTATCAATGTACACATTGTAACATAAGTAAATTCGAAGACCAAGGTTTTTTATATATTTCATCTCTCCAAAAATATGGTGTTATAGTACAAAATGGGGCTCACACCCTCAAAATACATATACAACTAGTTGATTCGATGACCATTACATCTATGCATGTGGCACCGGATATCTATCATGATAGAATACTACGGAGTTTGTGAGACTTCTGAAGAGTCACACCCATGCATGGGGCACACCCACCACCTATTGCTACATCGCCTCTGGCAGATCCTCTACCTGAACCATGGGATTCCTATGCGTCAAATGAGATAAGTTGCCCTACACATTTTGAATCACTCTCTCCACATCTTCTCCCACTGGATCATCACCTCGGTTCCTCCACTGGTGTCATTGGAATACATCTGGTCGTCGTAGACCTACGTCTCCACAACAAATCATTTTTGTTAAAATACTTGACATCATCCAAAAATATTTTCATTTTTTTTATTTTTTTTGAAAAAAAAAAAATGAAATATATTTGAAAATTGTTTCACACCTATATCACCATAGGTGGAGCCTGGTGGAAATGGCATGTTTGTATCTCCTCTAAATTTGATCACTGGATAAGGTTAGTCATCTAGGTCTATCACCTGTCGATGCCACCAGAAGAAGAACTCATCATTATACGGGTTTGTCACCCTACCACCTCCCAACCGCCTCATCGCCTCGGTCCACCGTGACATGGATGGATCACGTGGTCTATGTGGAACAATCTTGACTATAGGGCTCAATCCTGGAAACTGCTCAAAGAAAAAACTACACAAGATAGATGCGAACCTAAAGTTCCTCTTCCTACCCTATTTGTAGTCTATCAACTGGATCTTCATGTTAGCCAGTAGTGATGTGCCCCAATCATAAATTGTGGGTCCTAAGAAATCCATTGAATAAAACATCAGTGGCCTTGATTCCTGGTGCAATGAGATCAACCCCATGATCTAAGTAAGAACAATAATGACAATATTCTAACTCTGGTTGTTGATCTCCCTAATGGGGAGTTGGCTCCCTACCTTTTATGTTCCTGCAACACAGTGAGTGGAAATGTAATCCTCTATGTCCATGCCACTCCCAGTTCCCTGGGATTTGAGTTTCACCACCTCGACCCAATGAGACAATCATGTAAGTAAATAGATATCCTCAACTTCAATTCTCAATAGTTTCCCATCGAGGTTGAAGGCCTCTGTATCTGAATTCCAAAAGTTCATCAGTATTTGGAGCAATCTCACTTGAGCCCTCATCCTTTTGAGAGCCCAAAAATTGTAAAGCTGCATATTTTTAATTTTAATTTTTCCCCTAGATCTCTTTCCACTGCAGCACCAACTTCCTCATGCTCTCTTTCTCTCCATTCAAGTACCATCCTGTAAGAAGAATTCCATTTTTTGAGACAAAATTCTTTAAAAAACCAATTTGCAGACTTTTACGAGGGTTGTTGTGGTAACAATCACGTGTAGAGATGCATATACATGGGATGAAATTTCCTTTCCCATGTAGATGCCTCCATATACATGACACGATGATCTACAACCCACATACACCCTAATTCCTAAATTGCGCCTTAAAAAACTCGAAAAATGAGGCCTAATTTAAAATTATAATCCACTAGAAATGAAGATTAGGGAAAGAATACTTACTTGGTCTAGATGGTTGTGAATTCCATCGCTCATATCTCCCACAATCGACACTTAAATATCATGGGAAAATTGGTCCAAAATTCACTATGTGTGTTTAAAACTCAGTTGGTATGGTAAAACTAGTTATTTTTACTATTTGTAGAAACTTTTTACCCACTTTTAATAGTTTTTTATAATATTTTGACCTAGTGGACTAATAGTGCTATGGAAAGAGTTGGTTTTGGTGGTTTTATGCAGGTATTCTTGAATTTTCTAGAGTCATGTCATTCATTCGTGACTTTGGAAGGTATTTTCTTTTACCAAGCATATAGGATAGGTCGTCACTCTGAATTGCACACTTGCATTATCCTATGACTGGGTTTGATATGCTTTAGGTATGAACCCATTTTTTAGTGATACAAAACCTTCTTTATACTACTAGAAGTGTTGTTAGTGAATGGTATAGGCTTACCAAACATGGGTTAGCTAGTTAGAACCTTTGTGCCATTCGGCGCCCATGAAGAGATTTTTTCCATAAGATTGGGAGTCCCTTATAGTTGCAATATGACTTTACGTTTGAACCTCATATTCTCACTCATAATAATTATGGAGTATACCTATGATCCAAAAAGGATCCAAATAAGGCTAAGAAAAACTCAGAACGCACAGAGGCACTCAAAATGCTCAGAATGGATTCAGCAGACAAAGAAAGTGTTGGCCCTCGACCAAGTTTTTGGGAAACTTTGGTCAGTTTTGGCCCACTTTTAGACCTCGACACGTTGGTCGAAGTAGGAGCGCCTAGGAGGAGTTGAGATCGTGGATCTCACCTATTTTGAGGGTTATGTGGACCCATTAAGGGGACATTTATGCTTTTGTAATGGGTTTATGGGATGTCGGCCCATGGGTTTTCCCCATGTTTAGGCCTTATTGTAAGGGTTTATAAAGTATAAATAAAGAGGAATGTATTGTAGAAGGGGAAGCAAAAGTAGTTCTATGTGAAACAGTATTTCTTTGTGTGAAGGAATGTGTGTGGTCGAGGCTTTATGCTCGATTATGATTTTGTAATAGGTGATAAGTGTTGTGATAAGATATTGTGGCTCTGTGCATGTGACCTAGTTTTGGAAGATAAAGAAGGAGGATCTAGTGCTTAGTGTGCATATCTCCTGTCTTGTGCGAAGTTAGACTCTGTGGCTTAGTGAACAGGAGTGACTGGATGTAAGATTTTGGCGAATAATAAAGAGGCGAAGCAGTTTGTGGACATAGACCCACCCTAGGGTTAACCACACATATCTGGTATATATTATGCTCTGCGATGTTAATGAGGTTAATAAACTAATGCATGTTCACTTCCTAAGCGTTAATAGATTATTCTGTGAAGTGCTCTTATCACATATTCCTGTCCCAGCCTGGTTACAGACACCTGCGTCTTGTAACCCCCCCTTCTTCTACCTCACGTGAGACTTCACCTACTTCACAAGTGTTTCCGAAAGGGCCGGTAATTAGGGTTTCGTTGGTGCATTGTTAAGAATTGAACCCCAAGTATGCCCCTGTGCCAACAAATGGTTCTATTGTCGGGACCTGAAACTATGATTGCTAGGAACTGAAGTAAAGAAAAAGAGAAGCTTTGTGTGTATCTCTATTGCTGAAGTGCACAATACTCTACTTGAATTACAAAGCTTTGTGCCAAGAAATTAAGTTGTTCTGAAGAAAAGAGGTAAGATTCTAAAAGAGGTAAGCTTTGTGATTTGGTAAGAGAAAGATAAGTGAAAATTTTTGTTTTTGAAAGCATGAATTTAAGTATGTTTAATAGATTATGTCCTAGTCTGAAGGCTAGGGCACAGTTGAAAGAAAGAGTTGATTTGAGTAAATTTAATGGAAATTAAGAAAGATATGTTATCCCTATGCATAGAAAGAGTTTTTGGATTGATAAGTGGATGCAGGAACCTAGAAAGAATTTTTCCAGATAGCAGGTCCAACACTATGATCCTAGGAGAAGTGCGCAGTACATAAAATATTGGGGAACATTTAAGAGAACAAGAGGATTGACTTTGTGTTATAATTGCAGAAGGCCGAGACATCTTGCTAAGTAATTCCCTAGGGTAGTCCCTCTTTCTCTTTGTTGTAAAGTTGTTGGTCATGAGGTTGAGGATTGTCCAAGGATTATTGCTAAAGTTGAAGGGAGGGACATAAGACAAGAAAATTATGAAAAGATTCTAGAGACTAAGGGTATGTTAGAAAGTAATAAAGAGAAAATATCAGAGGAAGTTTAGACTATGTTATTACATTTGAAATAAACGATGGATGTTCATAAAGATGTCAGTTTGCCAGAAATCCTGAAAGAAAAACGCCGCATAAGTTCAAGAATAAAAGACTTTGACATAGATTGTATAGTCTTGGATGAAGAAACACAAGTGAATATTATGACAGATGAAACTTGGGAAGTTTTGGGAAAGCCTACTGTGGTACCTTATTTAGGAAGTATAAGCTTGTTTAATGGCAAGATGACAACTTTATGTGCAAGAGTAACTATTGTACCTATTATTGTTCATGGAACATCAACTGAAGAAGAATTTGAAGTCATTAGGTTTGTTGAGGACATCTCCCCTTTCCCACTTTTTTTAGGTAACACTTGGATTGAAAAGGATCAGATCAGAAGGAAAGAAAAGGAAGAAGATAGAGAAAATAAAAAGAAAGAATTAAGGGATTTCATGGGTAGGAGAATATACCTACTAAGATAAGAATGAGAGGATAAGTTGAAGCAACAGAGAAAAGTAGCAACGCAGGAGAGACAGAAAGAAAAATAATTAGCTATCAAGGTTGAAATAATTCAAGAAGGCTTGAAGGACCTATCTATCCAAGAGATAAGTGTGTCCACTCAGGAAGTGTTAAGAAAAGGGATATTAACTTCAGAATCTTTGAGGGTACCTCAACAATGCGAAGCCACTAAACTAGGGGAAGATAAGAATAAAAATGGAAAGAGAATTCTAGAAACAATTAAAGAGACTCAGATAATAGGAAATAAGGCAAGAGAGCTCAATAAAAATAAGGCTAAGTTGTAAAAGCTACAAGAATTTAAGAAAACTAGATGGAAGACTTCGCAGACCAAAACCTCGTAGTAGGCAGGTTCGCAGGGTTTGAATCTTACTGGAACAGCAGGTCCGTGAAGATTTGGACTTCTCCCTGGCGAAGTTATATAACCGTTGGAGGTGCCTTGACTGTTAGAATGATGCTCCATAATGGTTAGGAAACACATTTATGGCTTTATGGACCGCTTTTGGACGTTGAGACCGTGCCATAATGACTAGATTTACATTAATTGAAGCAGTTAACTTTAGTTCCTATCCGTTGGAAGATCTGTCACGCCACCCCGCTTATTTAAATCCTCGATGGTGGAACTGGGACCACTTTTTTCTACCTGTGACTAACAGAGCTAAGTCAATAATTGTCCAAGTGTCGATTTGTTTTGCCTATCGTTATCTGAAAGTATACCTCGCATGTTTGTTTGTCTACCCGCTTTCTGTTAAAAGATAGAATGTTGGGCGAACCCAACGACTTGGAGAAGTCTATCAAGGAATTTCTTAGGAAACTCATGGCCGACAAACCTACATCTGAAGGTATTCAAGTTTCATTGACTAGGGGACTGCATGATTCCCCTTTGATCAGACGTCTTTCCACCCACATTAACCCCGTAACTGAACAGAGAAGTAAGCACCATGGTGATCTGGCTAATGCGAAGCAGATCCCGTCAATCCTTCCTGAATATATTTTTCCCTTGGCCAGCGTTGTTAACCATGACAGTATCCCTCTCGATTTCGAGTACTCCATCTTCACTGCGTACATTCTGAAAGGAATTCGCATAGTAGGAAGTCAGTTAGGGTAGATCCCATTGTTGAAGCACAATGACTTTAACTTAGGAGACAGAAAGAACTACGCCATGCTAGCGCCTCACTGTTATTTAATGAAGACAGCCAAAAATAAACCTTGCCTCGTCTCACATCCATGGATTAAGGGGTTGGCGTAGTCAACCATATTAAACGTAATGAAGATTCCCCATTTTGTCCACCGCCAAGAGGTTAACGCTTGCGTTAAATTCCTTCTGTCATGCTATCATGGTGGATATCTATGGCTCGACAGAAGAATTACTGTGGATCTAGCGTTGATCCACTGGATCATAGGTTTAATATTGAAGGGTCCTGACCCACAACATTTCTATCCAGGGAAGACCTCCGACTGCTCTTTAGGACAGTGCATCAAAGAAGCCTATGGAGAGGTAGAAAAGGGGAAGCAAGGTTACAAGGTAGCCTCCATACAGAATGGTGCAGTGTGCCTTTCTTTCCAAATCTTAGTTGGCAATATAGTGAGGAAGAACTTCCCCACACAGGTCATTGGGTTCGTGGTGGACCTCACAGGAAAGTGGGTGGAGGGCATGCAGATGAACAAGTCGAACTACCTCATCAACGAGCTAGAAAAATATTGTCGTGAAGCCCAGGACTTGGGATATGAGTTTCACTACAGTTGGTTGATCATCCTGATCGCATTCGTGGCTTGGCACATGCCTAAAGGAGCTTCTTTCCTAGATATTGAACCTACGGAACCCCTGGCCGCTCAGTTTTCCACCCTATGGTATACCAATGACATGACGAAGCAATGGCACTCTAATGTGTTATTTCACTGGTATTATCAGCAGTTGAAAGTCACCATTGAATCATTCCCTTGTATGACACCGCATACCCTGCATCAGTATCGGCCCATAGAGAAGTTTCGCACTGATCCCCAGTTCATTTATATAATCTCTTGAAGAGATGAGAACGATGAAAATTTGCAGTCATACTATAATCTTATGGATGAAAATATGGAATAGATTACAAAGGAATGGCCAAAATAATTTCTTGTACATGTCACTGATGCAGAGTTATCTGACACTGACACTATAGGAAGCTCGATAGTTACACGAGTTGAACATGTCGGAAAGTCTAGTGGGGCGAAGAAGCAGGAAAAGTAGGTTGAAGTCTAGGACATAGAGAGTGACGAAGAGGACGAAGAGAAAACCTCTAGAGATAATGGGTCTGGCTCGTCGGGAGGAGGAGAAGAAGAAGCATAAGGATAGGGAGGAGGAGATGAAGGAGAATAAGAGCAAGGGGGAGGCGAAGCTACACCGCTTGAATATCCCCCTATTGGGACAGTGACACCACAAAAGAGGAAAGTTACTCTGAAGAAACCTTCAGCAAGGAAGAAAACATGCGCCAATAAGCCATAGTTGGAAGCCACTCTCACTAACGACGACATTAGTCTAGTTCACGGAGCTATGGAGGACGCCTCTGAAGACATGTTGCAGAGATACCAATATAAACAGGTGGAGTTGTATGAAAATATTGAGAGAGAGTTGAAGGAAGTGAAGCAAGTTGTTCGCCTAGTACGCACACTGTCTACCGCGTCGTTTGCACCTTCCTCATCACAGAATACAGATTTGGGGGACGAACCAACTCTGCAGGGTGAACCAGGGATTTGGATCACCCTCCCCCATTATAGCATCAATTTTCCCACCCCTGCAAAATTACAGGCTAGCCCCAAATTGGATGTTTAGGTTAACCTTAAAGGAGTACCTCCAGAATAGGTCGAAGTATTGGAGGCGGGTTTGAAGGCATACATAAGGGGACAGAGAGAAATGATAGTTGAAAGAGTAGCCCAGCTAAGAAGGCTTGTTCATGAAACAAAATCCTGGTTCCAAAGAGCTCAGGAAGAGAAGGAGAAGGCTACAGAATCCTTTCAAAAGGAGAAATACGAATTCCTAGTACAGTTACGAGCAATGCAGGACAGTGTAGCTTCCTATGAAAGTGAGAAAGCAGATCTTCATGAAAATCTTCAGGAGGAAAAGACAGTTGGCGAAGCCTAGCTAAAGAAGGAAAAATAGAAGTTGCTCATAGAGCAGGCCTTGGTCAAAGAAGCAGTAAGTAAAGCATGTCGCTTTGTGCCACGCTTGGCACAGGAGGAGAAAGAGCCTATCAAAGATCAAGTAGAGAAGCTCGAAGAGAACCTCCAATAGTTTCAGGATAGGATAAATGAACTGGAGGCCTGAAGAGTGATGAGCATGTCGTAGGAGGTGTGCAAACAGAGGGAGGAGTCCGCCAAAAAAAAAGTAGCAAGTATAAAATATCTCTCCTTGGCATGTAAACAATTGAGTGATAGAAGTGCCCAGACATATGAACACCTCGATGAGGATCCAGAGTTAAGAATCTAGAGGCTCAGTTACAAGAGGTGCAACAACAAGCATTTTCATTGCAGGCGCAGATGAAGTTTCTCACAATAGTAGAAAGGATGAAGAGATCCCAGGAGCAGTGCACAGTACAACAACAGATCACTGCCCTCCAGGGTAAGGTGATGGAAGTAATGTAGAAGCTACAACCTATGCAGGATGAATCTTGCAAGGTGTTTGTGGAGATCGGTGGACAGGGTTCGCAGTAAGATCAAGTAGGTGCAGTTGTAGAACAGTGCCTGGAAGGGTCTATTATAGAGAATACGGTCCAGGAGCTCGCTAAGAAGGAGACTCAGGTGAGGCAGCAAGTCAAGGAAGCTCAAGTTAAGCTCAAGTATTTTGAAGAAGCATTGTCTAGACCTGAGTGACTCGGGACGAGTCATAGGTGAGTTTTGGGGGCCTATTGGCCCTCGACCAAGTTTTGCAAAAAATTTGGTTAGTTTTGGCCCACTTTTGGACCTCAACACGTTGGTTGAAGTAGGAGCGCCCAAGCGGAGTTGAGAGAATGGATCTCACCTATTTTGAGGGTTATGTGGACCCATTAAGGGGACCTCTAGGGTTTTGTAATGGTTTTATGGGATGTCTCCCCATGGGTTTTCCCCATGTTTAGGCCTTATTGTAAGGGTTTGTAAAGTATAAATAAAAAGGAATGTATTGTAGAAGGGGCAACAAAAGTAGTTATGTGTGAAACAATAGTGCTTTGTGTGAAGGAATGTGTGTGGTCGAGGCTTTGTGCTCGACTGTGATTTTGTAATAGGTGCTAAGTATTGTGATAAGATATTTTGGCTTTGTGCATGTGACCTAGTTTTGGAAGGTAAATAAGGAGGATCTAGTGCTTAGTGCGTAGATCTTCTGTCTTGTGCAAATCTCAACTTTGTGGCTTAGTGCACATGAGTGACTGGATGTAATATTTTGGCAAATAATAAAGAGGCGAAGCGGTTTGTGGACATAACCCCACCCTGGGGTGAACCACGTATATCTGGTGTCTCATAATTTTCTTTGTGCAGTGTATTTTTTGTTATGAATTTTCTTATTGCCTTGATTATGATGTGTAATGAATGTATACTTTGTTGCTTAAGTATTTTACTTATGATTAAGGGTAAATGAATGCTAGATATAACTCACTGTGCTAGGTGCTAAGTGCTTAGGCTGCATAATCACTTGTTTTTACTGCACTTATCTGTATTTGGTTATGCTCTGTGATGTTAATCAGGTTAATAAACTAATCCATGTTCAATTCCTAAGAATTAATAGATTATTCTATGAAGTTCTCTTATCCTAAATTCATGTCCCACCCTGGTTACAAACACCTATGTCTTATAACCCTCCTTACTTCTACCTCAGGTGAGACTTCGCCTTCTTCACAGGTGTTGCCGAAAGGGACGGTAGTAAAGGTTTTGTTGGTGCATTGTTAAGCGTTGAACCCTGGTTCTACCCCTGTGCCAACAGAAAGGGAAAAAATTTAAAGTTCCCAAAACTCAGTGAAAATGGCACGGTCGCGATGAGCACGTTGCAAGCTTTCTAATGACACAAATGGCTCGTCAAACGGAGTTATGGATCAAAATTTATAAGCGGATAAAGTTTAGGTCAAGCTTGGTCAAAAAGTCAAAATTTCAAGGTGACATGTGGAACCACTGCAAGGGTGACACATGGCATGTTTGTACAACTGAGTTGGCATGGGATGACGTGGAAATATTGTAAAATTCTGATGGCAAACACGTGGGTGAATTAGGTGATGACACATGTCATTTTCGTGGACAAATAATATGGTGCCACATGGCCCAGTCATGGGATGCCACATGGCACCCCTCAAGTGGTTAGTGTGTGTACAATTTATATGACTACATCGTATTCAAACCCTTGACCTCCTCTAGCCTAAAGGCCCCACATTTCACGCCAAACAATACACCACTACATGTTTCTTGTTTATACCATGGTCCGAATTATATTTAAGTTTGGATAATGTTTCTTATGGGGGAGAAAAGAGCTAGGCCTTCGGCCCAGCCCTTGGTTACATGTTATCCCAAACGACCACTGCATCTGCCAATGTAGGGGCTTATTCCAACTGCCATTATATATATCATATTCCACCATATTTAGAAGGTCTGCCATTCTAGCAACCACCGCTATATTTAGTAAGCATGTCAAAATTTTGTTTAAAACTATATGGAAAAAGTGGAGTCCATGAGATTCGATCTTGGGACCTTTTCCAAACCACCTCCCTAAATAGCATCCACTAACCACTATGTCAACCATCACATTTATTCCTAACCGCCTAAGTTTTATTTTATAAAGGAGGCCTTCGCCAAAGTTCAGAACAAGGGAGGAGAGCATGAGAGGCAGACCAAGCGTGTCTGTATAGTACGGATTTAGGTGCAGTTTTTGAGACAGACTGGGAACGCGTTTCGAGATTTCTCAGTCATTTATTGTAGGAGCAGTGGCACGGTAACCGAGGTAGAGGTGTCTCTTGGGATTGAAAGTGTTAGACTTGGATTGAGGCGTGGAGAGAGTCATTTTTAGGTAAAACAACGCCACGAACGCAGTGGTGGTGTTAGTTTTCTGATCTGAGCAAATATATTGTAGCTTAACTCCATAATGAGGTATACTTATGTATTTTTCCCAATTCTTTTGTGGAGTTAATAAAAATACCTACCCATTTGAGAGTAGGACCCGGAGATGTAGTCCACTAGGGACGAACTCCGTTATCAAGTTCTTTGTGTTCATATTGCATGATTGTGCCTCTTTCCTTTTGATCTTTTCCTTCTTTATGGTGTACTTTTGTTTATGCTCATTTAATATAGTTCTTTAATAATTCACCTAACGAAAAGATCCTGGATCATGTTAGTATCAGAGAAGTCGTATTTGACTTGAATTGTTGAGTACGAATTCTTACTAGGGCTAAGAATAAGTAGGGTGAAGGAACTCTTAAGATGTTCAATCCTGAATTTGGTTATGCATCTCGAAGGAAGAAGATGGAAGAAGAGGACAAGCATGATGAACAAGAGAAAAACTTTCACATGGTCTTTTATCGCATGTCTGAAATGGTCGAACGAATGTATGGAGATTATGAGAAGAGGATGAAGAAGAAAGGGAAGAAAACATAAGCACCACCAGACAATGATGCTTCGGTAAACCAAGGGTCTGGAGGAGATCTTCCTGAGCCTCCATCTTCGCCTTCAAGTTATAGTTCTTCTTCCTTTGAGCATTCTCATTACTCTCAGCATTCTAACCATAAAGCCTCATTTAAGAAACCATTATTAAAGCTTGATGTAAAGTTTGGTTTAACTATGTTTAATGGAGATGCTAATCCTGAAAAGTTAGACAATTGGATCTGACAAGTTGAAGTATATTGTCGTGTTCAACATATTGACGAAGAGGAAGTTAAAGTGCAACTGGCTTCTCTTCGGTTGGAAGGCACCGCTCTCGTATGGTGGGAGAGCAAGCTACAGGATGGAAGTAAGTGTGGTAATATTCTTTCCTCATGGTCGAAATTTAAATCAGAGATAAGAAAGAATTTCTAATCATTAGGGTGTTTACATAAATAAATTATGGAATGGAAAACATTGAGGCAGAGTAAAGGTCAGATTGTACAAAGTTTCACAGAAAATTTTAGGAAGAAATATCTCACATTGAACATTAATTTGGATTCTTATGAAACGTTAATGAAGTATATTGGCGAAATTCACAGTTATATTCATCATACTTTACTATTGTTTAACCCCACCATTCTTAATGAAGTTTGTGTGCAAACCACTCACCTTGAAAATAGGGGTAAGAATGGAGAGGAGGAAAATCCATTCAAGCACTCTAAAAAACATTTCAACGAAAAAGGAAATGGGAAGGGCAAGAGGATAACTGCAACAAAGAAGGAAGAAGGAAAACCCTCTTGCATCCATTGCAAGAAAACTGGTCAGGATAGTGAACATTGTTGGAAACTACATCCAGAGTTAAGGCCAAAGCAGATTGGAGGCAAGGGGAAGCCAAAGACCATTTCTACAATGAAACGTGATCTTGGCTCTGATTCAGGTGATGAAGAAAGGATCGCAACAGTTGGGATGCAAGGTAAAGATTATTTTTATGCATGTTCAAGTTATTTAAATGAATCACATGATGATGATAAAAGGAGAAGTACACTATTCCAAATAAGAGTTGTATCGAAACATATAAAGATAGACACATTATTTGATCTGTGTTCCCAAGTAAATTTAATATCAGAGACACTTGTTAAGAAATTGGGATTAACCACAAGACCTCGCCATAAACCTTACCCTCTCGGTTGGGTATCTGATAAAGCAACGTGAAATTTCACTAAGAAGTGTAGGTTGAGGTTTGTTATTACTTCTAAAATGATAGATGAAGTAGATATAGATGTGGTTCCTTTGGATGTTTGTGGTATTTTATTAGGGAATCCCTATCTTCTTTTGAAAGGAAACAAATACCATCTTACAAAATATGGAGTGGAATACAACATTAAATCTCACAACATAAAGGACAAATCAACACTTGTTAGTTCAAGCCAAGTAAAAGAGTTATAAACACTAATAAGAATCTTGTATTCACGATTGTAAAGGGCGAATGCCATGATAGGTCTAATGTTGTTAATGTTCTTGATCCTTTACATAAGAATGAATTTCTTGAGATGAGACAGGTCTTTTAGTGGGAAGGCATCTGACAGAAGACCTTCAACACTTCAAATATTGGCATTGTGCCAATGCTCACCTTACTTGACCTTCAGCAGCCATACATGTTTGAGACCAGTGCCAGTACCAATGTAATAGGGACAAACATGTTTTTTGGATCTCCTATTGTTACATCTATTATTTTGAAGAATGTTTCCTTAGATCATATCAATAATGATGGATGGGATATTATTAATGAAATATTCAAAGATGTATGTGGGATATTCCAGGTTTTGCAGGTGAAGAAGTTTTGTTTGCAGGACAACTTACTCCACCATTTAAGTAAAACTCACTTTCCTTCCTACAAGGAAGTGCATGTAACTGAAGAAGCTTTTGTTTCATTTGTACTTGGGAATTTGGGAATTGTAATGTATTTACAGGGATGGAATTTTCCTCGAAGGAAAATATTTGTAACCGCTATTGTAAAGGAATGTGTGTTGTACTTTTGTAAGCTCGTTATTGAAAGGTGAGGGTTGTACACACCACTCCCTATTTCCTCTTATCCTTGGGAAATTTTTTCAGTTTATTTTGTAAGGGGATTACCCATGTCTAGTATGAGTCATGTATACTTAGGTGTAGCAGTGGATAGGATGTGTGACAAGAAGGTTGCTCTTTTATTATCCCAGTATGTAAGGGTCCATTTTGGGTTGCCCACGTTCATTATCTTCGGTCGAGAGTCTCAATTGTTAGGATAATATTGGACAAATTTGTGGCAGATCACGGACACCGTGATGGGGAGGATCATTTCTTTCCGTCCACAAGCCGATAGACAAACAGAGGTGGTAAACAATACAGTGGTCCAATTTCTTCAAGGATATTGCAGCCAGCATCCTAGGTCATGGGATGATCAGTTACTGTATGTCCAGTATATGTATAATCAAGTCATGTATTATTTCACTCAGGATTCACCAGTTGAGAGTTGTCTTGGGTATTTACCTAAGATCCACTTGGACTTGCTATATGGGAAAGATGCCAGGGAGAGAGATGTAGCCCGCAAGTTCATTCAGCGGATTCAGCAGGTCATCCAAGAAGTCAAGGAGAAGATGGAGAAATATGTCATCCTAGATCAAATACTGAGGACTTCACACAGGAATGACATTACTTATCTTCGAGTATGCATAAAGGGTACACATTCCAGCAAGGCATGGAGGATCGAGAAGGAAAGAGTGAGGGAGAAATCTCCTCACTTACCTATTGACTAATAAAATCTTTTGGTGGTCCAAAAATCTCTTAGTGGGAAGGTGTGATCCAAAAAGGATCCATAGAAGGCTAAGAACAACTTAGAACACACAGAGGCAACTCAGAATGCTCAGAATGGCTTTAGTAGATAGAGAAAGGGAAAAAAATCAAATTTCCCAAAACTCAGTGAAAAGGGTATTATTGCGAAGAGAACATCGCAATCTTTCTAACAATGAAAACAGATCATCAAACGGAGTTACAAATCAAAAGTTATAAGTGGTCAAAGTTTAGGTGAAAAAAGTCAAAAGGTCAAGGTGACACATGGAAC
The DNA here is from genome assembly GCA_009831015.1 of Picea engelmannii. Lineage (NCBI taxonomy): Eukaryota > Viridiplantae > Streptophyta > Pinopsida > Pinales > Pinaceae > Picea > Picea engelmannii. Next base: position 41,011 of record ML780668.1, on the reverse strand, counting down.
GTCCATATAGCTGAGTTGGCATGGGATGATGTGGCAATTTTGTACGAGTCTGATGGAAGACACGTGGATGAATTAGGTGATGACATGTGTCATTTTTGTGGACAAATAATATGGTGCCACGTGGCACCCCTCGAGTGGTTGGGGTGTGTAAAATTTATATGACTCCATAGGAGTTGAACCCTTGACCTCCTCTAGCCCAAAGGCCTCACATTTCACACCAACCAATACACCACTACATGTTTCTTGTTTATACCATGGTCCAAATTATATTTAAGTTTGGATAATGTTTCATATGGGCGAGAAAAGGGCTAGGCCTTCGACCCAACCCTTGGTTATGTGTTATCCCATACAACCACCGCATCCGCCAATGTAGGGGCGTATTCCAACTACCACTATATATATCATATTCCACCATATTTAGCAGGTCTTCCATTCTAGCAACCACCGCTATATTTAGTAAGCATGCCAAAATTTCATTTAAAACTATATGCCAAAAGCGGAGTCCATGGGATTCGATCCCGGGACCTCCATCAAACTACTGCCCTAAATGGCATCCACTAACCACTCTGCCAACCATCACATTTATTCCTAACCGCCTAAGTTTTATTATATAAAGGAGGCCTTCGCCAGAGTTCGGAACAATGGAAGCGAGCACGAGAGGCAAACCAAGTGTGTTCGTACGGTACAGATTTGGGCACAGTTTTTGAGACAGACTGGGCATGCTTTTTGAGAGTTATCATTCATTTATTGCATGAGCAATGGCACAATAACCAAGGCAGAGGTGTCACTTGGGCCTGAAAGTGTCAGACTCAGATTGAGGCATGGAGACAGTCATTGTTAGGTAAAACAACACCATGAACACATTGGTGGTGTTAGTTTTTTTATTTGAGAAAATATTTTGTAGATTAACTCCAGAATGAGGTATACTTATGTTTTTTTCCCAATTATTTTGTGGAGTTAATAAAAATACCTACCCATTTGAGAGCAGGACCCAGAGATGTACTCCACGAGGTACAAACTCCATTATCAAGTTCTTTGTGTTCATATTGCATGATTATGTCTCTTTCCTTTTGAGCCTTTCCTTCTTTATGGTGTACTTTTGTTTATGCTCATTTAATACATTTCTTTAATAAGTCACCTAACGAAAATATCTTGGATCAACCTATGGGACTTCCACCGAGTCTTGGTTAAGCTCTTTTATGACTCCATTAAAAAGTGAAAATATTGTCAAGTGAACTTGTCTCTTTCACACTTGTTAATTGGATCTGAAAAGACGTCTATTTGGTTTAAGTTTAACCCTTTTTTGGACCAAGTAGACTAATTTCAAAAAAGGAATACTCTAGTTACTAGTGTCTAGAAGAGTTTTCCTCGGTATTTTTTTATACTTTTTCAGGTCTAAGGGACTAAATTTTTGAAAAAGGACATTCTTTGGAATTAAGTTGTAATTGCACTCCATTATCATGCTTGTAGTATTGAGCCTATTGTTGGTTCCCTGTTTCTCTCTATAAGCTTACTACCTCAACAATTTGCATCCCTAGCCAAGAAGAGCCTTTATTATATCCATTGCAACTTGACACCCTATACCCTAAGGGGAAACATTCCCCCGAGTGTCCACATCTTGCATGCACCTCCTTGCATTGAACATAGATCTATTCCACTATTGGAATACGTTGCTTAATTGCGACACTTGTTTCCTCTCTTGTATCATAGCATTCATTTGTCTATGAAAAAACAAAAAAAGATGGGCGGGAAAGGAATATTAACTCATGTTGGCAGTAGTCGTGTCGACTTTGAACAAAGCACAAAATTTTGAGTCCACTTGTCATCCAAATTTTTGGCTTAGCATGACCTTAGGAAGTTGAACTCGTTACTTAGAGTTTACTCCTTCGACTGGTTACTCTTCCAATCCCTATGTAGATTTTGATTGGTGTCTCCTGCATCAAAAAGTTTCATTATCAAGTCTATGTTTCCAGACTCCTCCATATGTCTTATTCTCTTGTTCAAAGGATTTCTATAATCCTATGTTGGTCATTTCTCAGAAATCTTGACTTTACATGTTGACCATACCCTCGGTGTATCTCAAAGTCACATCAATTTGTAGTCCTACCATGCACCATGGTCCTACTTTCATTATAGGTAGGTAACCTTGAACCCAATAGTTGACATCTCCTCATTGGTTGTTGATTGGGGGGTTTCCCTTGTGTTCGACGACAAGAAATCTATTCACACATTGGGATTTGTGTAGTGTCTTAGATGTCATTATCCTTATTTGTGGTTTCCTCACCTTTGTCAGCAGTTTTCCTTATTGTTTTTTATTCAGAGGGTCTCTTTCATGCACTACTTGTATCTGGTGCACGAAAGAGATGCACATGGTCATTGGTTCGTGAACATCATATTCACCTGAGTTCTCCACATCATCAAGAGATTTATTTGTACCTCATGTTGGATGATGAGATATACCTTAATGCTCTCCTTTTAGCGAGTCTCCTTCCATCGACTCAATCTCATCTATCCTGGAAACAACGCTTAGATTCATATGAGTACCTAGAGGCTTGCAATCATCAGTGGCAGGTTCTCTCGCCATCGACAGTTGGGAATACATTAATGTTTCCTAATCGATGGATTCTTCAAGTGTTCGACCTCAATACCTTTATTCACACTTATAAGAATGTACTTGGTGCCTTGATACCTATTTTCATTATCGGTAGGTTGTCTCACTTTTTTTAACGGTATACCTTAATGACATGTAATAAAATGAAGTCTCATTATGTTCGACCTCAAATCCTCTATTCACATGATGTATAATTGCACCTTTGGTGGATCGTGTAGAAGAATTGAAGACATCATTTTATAGTCAAATATTTCGTGAGTTGATGCTATCATTCATTGGACCAGTACCTATATGACTTCATTGATCATGGGAGATCAGATTGTACTCCATTGTATACAGACATCTTCAAATTGATTTTGAGACTAGTTTTCACTTGGCCTTGTTCGTGACTATGATAGCCTATGGAATGTATCTACTTTGTATTTCCTATTCATGGCCATGAACAATTGTTCAGTATATTTCCACATGGATCTGTAGTGTAATTAAAATTGGAATCCATGTGTACAAAGTCATTATGGATTGTAATATTCTTATGAGCAACTAGTTCATCCATTTGTGTCTCCATTACTTTACTTCTAGGAATTATAATGTATTTTGGCCATCACAGATACTCCTCTGAACTCATGTTGAAATATTGTAACTACAAATATTATTCTATTTATTATTGATGTATTATTCATTAGATCAATCCCCTTTGTGGATTGATCATGTCGGGCATTGTAAATGACCAAGTCCCATTGTAATATGCTAATTTATAAGTCGGCCCCCAGGAAAAATAAAGTGGTTCTAACCACCCATAAAGAGAAGTTGAACCTGTCAATGAAGAGACACCTCCTTTCAACACTTGCCAGTTTGTATAAATAAAGGAGGCCAACTCCTCATTTGTTCACTCACTCATTCGATCATCTAGAGCACAAGTTTGGAGTTGCAATTGAAGAAGAAGGAAGAGAGTGAAGCACATTACTTGGGAGAGGATATTCTCTAGTGTTTGGTTTATTATATTTCCATTGTATTGGCTATCTGTATTAAGAAATGTTTTGTTGGGTTTTCTCCCCCATGAGGGTTTCCCAGGATAATGTTGTGTATCTTGTGATTGCGTTTTTCTAAGTGATCCTATATATGCTATGGTTATATAGTAAATTGAAAAGAAACCTAGTAATACATTAAACTCTAACATGGTATCAGATCTAAGCTGAAGAGAGCATCTTTCACAAGAAAAAGAAAATTGTCATTGTTGTCGTACAAGGGAATTAGGAACTTTTATTGAAGAGGAATTTCAACCCAAAAGTCTTCTATAAAAGTGTGCCCTAGCCCAAGGAAATATTTGGCACCTTCAGCACACCATTTCAATGGATAGAACTCCCAGAAAGTGAAACCCTAGTTTTCACCAGTACTATAAGTACCAGGAAACCAGAAGTACCAGAAAACCAGAAGTACTAGAAAACCAGAAGCACCAGTCCAAAACTCCGTTGGTCAAGTTTGAAGGGGGAAAAGTTGTATTTTATTAAATCTAACCACACCAGGATACTTGCCTCAACCAAGCACACCTCCTGGTAAGTTCAAAATTCAATTCTGAGCATTTTCATTTTTTGGTCATTTTCCTAGCTCCAGGTAAAAGATGTCTGCAAGCATTAAGCTTTTTGACAAGCTAGAAGGTGTGGAAAAATTTCATGCCTGGAAGTATAGGATTGGACTTATTCTTCAAGAGAATGACCTAGCAAGATTCATTAAATAATATGTACCAGAACCTGTCGATGTTGCAACAAAAGAAAAACACCAAAAAGACACAGTTAGGGCCAAAAGAATCATTGCAGATTCTATCAAAGATCACTTGATTCTTCAAGTGTCTTCAAATACGACTCCAAAATAAATGATTGATTCCCTAACCATATTATATGATGGAAATAACATCAATCAAAAGATGAATCTAAGGACTCAACTCAAGAATACAAGGATGCATAAAGGAGAAACAATCCAGCAATATTTCTCCAAAATATCACAATTCAAAGAACAACTAGAAGCAATTGAAGATATTATATATGAAGACGAACTTATAATGACAACCCTTAATGGTATCATAAGACCTTGGGATGCATTCATCCAAACTATTTTTGCTAGAAAAGACAAACTACAATTTGACAGTCTTTGGGAAGAATGTGTTCAAGAAGAATCAAGAGTGGCTAACCGATAAGCTTTGCTATCAAGAGATGAAGATCAAGCCCTAGATACTCACACTAAAGGAGGAAGAAATAAGTTTTACTTATAGAAAGAAAATCATAAGGAGTCTCACCCCCAAAACAAATTCATACATAAATAATCTCAAGCAAGGAGATTCCAGAAGTTTTAGAAACGACAAAGAAGTGAAAAATATTTCCCATCCTGCCAATGTTACCATTGTGACAAGATGGGACATATTGTGAAACATTGTCCAACTAGACGAGAAGAATACAAGAATAAAAACAAGAGGCACCATGCCCATGCAGTTGAAGATGAAGAGCCACCCACAAAGATGATAAAAGAATAGATTGAAGGCTATGTATTAATCTCTGCCCTCTCAGGATCAATATCACTCGGTGAGGACACTTGGCTCATTGATAGTGGTGCTTCCAATCACATGACAGGTCAAAGAGACATTCTCTCTTTCCTTTTAGAAAAGAAGTTTTCTCAGAAAGTTACACTTGGAGATGATTATTAGTACCCTATCAAGGGAGTAGGAGAATCAAATTACAAACTTAATTCAGGGACCCCAATGAAGATGAAGGATGTACTCTATTTACCAGGTTTGAAAAAGAACTTACTCTCCATCTTATCTTTAGAAAACAAAGGCTTCAGAGTTTCCTTCATAGATGGAGAATTCCTTATGTGGTCCAAAGGAAAAACCATGGAAGAAGCAATTGTTATTGGAAAAGAAGAAGGTGACTTGTATAAGAGAAAGGGTCACTTAGAAGCATCCATGGCCCACTCCATTGAGAATCCATGTGAACTTTGGCATAGAATATTAGCCAAAATCAAATAAAAGGAATTACCTTATGTAAGCAAGGCAGTCACAGGTCTACCAGAACTCAAGGTTGACCATGAAGGTGTGTGCAATGGATGTGCACAAGGAAAGAACATCAAGAACCCTTTTTCGAAAAGAGACAATAAAGCAGAAGGAGTCCTAGAGATCATTCACTCAGATGTGTGTGGCCCAATGCCGTCATCATCCATTAGTGGTTATGTATACTATGTATCTTTTATTGATGACTATTCTTATAAAACCTAGGTTTACTTTTTGAAATCAAAAGATGAAGTGTTCAATAAATTCAAGGAATTCAAAGCCATGATAGAAAATCTTTTTGAAAGAAATATCAAGATACTCAGGTAAGATAATGGAGGAGAATACACATAAAAAGAGTTTGCAAACTTTTGAAAAGATGATGGGATCAAGAGGGAGGTCACCACTCCCTACAATCCTCAACAAAATGGTGTAGCAGAAAGCAAGAACATAACTATAATGGAAGAAATGAAGACCATGATCCATGATTAATATCTTCCAATGTACTTATGGGAAGAAGCAACAAAAACGTCAGTATATGTACAAAAAATATTTTCCCATAGTGCACTTGGCTTCAAGATCCATGAAGAGATGTTCTCGAGAAAGAAGCCAAAAGTAATCCATCTCAAAATATGTGGTTGCCCAGTATTTGTACATATTCCAAAAGAGAAGAGAACCAAGCTAGACCCTTCAGGAAAGAAGGGAATATTTGTTGGATATTGTGAGGTCTCCAAGGCCTTCATAGTTTATATACTAGGTTACCATCGTATTGATATCAACAGGGATGTAAGATTTGATGAAGATGCAATACTCAATAAATCAAGAAGATGTCAGCTTGAAGAAGTATATGAAGAGGAACTTGTAGCTCCCAAAATTGAAGAACCAATGAGGGAAGTCATAGCTTCCCCTGATGAGGAGATTCTAGAAGACCATGACATAATAGAGTCTCAAGAACCTCCCCATATGTCGATCTCCCACAAGAGAATTCCATCCTGAGCAAGGGAACTTATTCAATATGGAGAGAAGTATGGTGTCCCCGAAGGAACCATGAGACAAGTGAAGAAACCTAAGCCATTCTCCAGTTATATGGCTTTGATGTGTGATCTCTTAGAGAAAGAGCCTACCTGCTTTGAAGAAGCCATTCATAAGAAAGAATGGGCAGATGCCATGACAGAAGAATACCAATCCATCATAAAGAATGATGTATGGGAAATAGTTCCTAGACCGAAGAGAAAGGATGTGGTATCTTCCAAATGGATTTTCAAAATAAAACATATTGTTGATGGAAGTATTGATAAATATAAAGGAAGGTTTGTTGCTCGTGGATTTTCTCAGAAGGAAGGCATTGATTATGAAGAGATGTTTGCTCCTATAGCCAGATACAGTTCAATCAAAACCATCATAGCTCTTGCAGCTAAGATGAAGTGGAAGTTACACCAGATGAACGTGAAAACTTCCTTCTTGAATGGTTTCATTGAAGAAGAAGTGTATATAGGAAAACCTAAAGGATTTGAATTTAAATACAGGAAGACCCATGTTTTCAAGTTGAAGAAGGCTTTGTATGGATTGAAGCAAGCTCCTAGAGCTTAGTATGGAAGGATTGACATATTTCTGATGACCTTGGGATTGACCAAGAGTAAAGTTGATTCTAACCTCTACTTCAAGGTTATGAATGATGATCCTGTTATATTGCTTCTATATGTGGATGACTTATTCTTAACTAGAGAATAAAATCTCATCATTGAATGTAAGAAGAAGCTTGCTGCAGAATTTGAGATGAAAGACCTTGGCCTAATGCACTATTTCATAGGTCTTGAGGTCTGGTAGAGCCCAGAGAGGATATTCCTTAACCAAGGGAAGTATGCAGTTGAAATATTGAAGATATTTGATATGTTGGAGTGAAAGTCCATGAATACACCCATGGAAACAAAGTTGAAGCTCCTAGTTGACACTTCATCATAATTTATTGATGTTACACTTTATAGACAGATCATTGGATCGTTGATGTATCTGACGAACACCATGCTAGATATTTGTTTTTTTGTGAACACCTTGAGTCAATTTCTGGTAGAACCTGGACATGTTCACCTGGTTGTTGCAAAACATGTGATGAGGTAACTTAAGGGTACAATAGATTGTGGCCTCAGTTATGATGGATATCATGACTTCAGATTGAGTTTCTATACTGATTCAGATTGGGCTGGAAGTGTCTCTAACAAAAAGAGAACTTCAGGATGTTGTTTCAGTCTGGGGTCAGCCATGATCTCATGGTAGAGTAAGAAGCAATCAAGAATTTCTCTCAGCATGACAGAAGAAGAATACATTGTTGCTTGTTCTTCCAGTTGTGAAGCCATATGGCTTCGAAATTTGTTGACAAGTCTATTCGACCTAGATATGGAAGAATCCATGATCCTATGTGATAACCAAAGCTGCATAAAGATGGCAAATAACCCTATCTTCCATGACAAGTCAAAATAGATAGATATCTGATATCATTACATCTGTGATATGGTGCAGAGAGGAGCCATAAAGATCCAATATGTTAGCACAGATAAATAGCTTGTTCATGTGTTGACCAAGCCTCTATCTCGTGTAAAGTTTGAGCAATTTCGAGATAATCTTGGTGTAGTCCGAAAAGGACCTCCCTCAAAAGGGGGAGTAGTGTTGTGTTTCCAGCCTTGTGTTGTGATGCCAGCTTCATGCTGATGATGTGCCATCCATATGTTGTGATGATGTGCCATCCTCATGTTGTGATGATGTGGCAGCCTCGTGTTGTGATGATGTGTCAGCCTCGTGTTGTGATGATGTGTTTCCAGTCTAATGTTTTGATGATGTGTTGTCAGCCTCATGTTGTGATACCAGCTTCATACTGATGATGTTGTGTTGCCAGTATCATACTGTGATGTCAACTTCGTGATGATGATATTTTGTAGCCATTTCATGTTGTGATGCCAGCTTCGTGTTGAAGACTCTCATCCTAGTGTTGATGTTGATGATGCTCCATCCTTTGTGTTGTGTTTTTGATGATATTGATGATGAGAAAAACTTCTGATGATTTATAGATACGCCAGTCAGTGTTATAGATGTTGTTGATGATGTTTCCCTCTCTCTCCTGATGATGTTGTAGAATACCCTTCTTGTTAAGGGGAGTGTTGAAATATTGTAACTGTAAAGAGTATTCTATTTATTATTGATGTATTATTCATTAGATAAATCCCCTTTTGTGGATTGATCATGTCGAGCATTGTAAATGACCAAATCCCCTTTTGTGGATTGGTCAAACTCTAATTGTAATATGCTAACTGAGAAGTCGTCCGTCGGGCAAAATAAAGTGGTTCTAACCACCCAGAAAGAGAAGTCGGCCCTTCCATTGAAGAGACACCTCCTTTCAACACTTTCCAATTTGTATAAATAAAGGAGGCCAATGCCTCATTTTTTCACTCACTCATTCGATCATCTAGAGCACAAGTTTGGAACTATAGTTGAAGAAGAAGGAAGAGAGATAGGTGCATTACGTGGGAAAGGATATTCTCTAGTGTTTGGTTTATTATCTTGCCATTGTATTGGCTATCTATATTAAGGAAGTTTTTGTTGGGTTTTCACCCCCATGAGGGTTTCCCGGGATAAATGTTGTGTATCTTGTGATTGTGTTTTTCTCAGTAATCCTATCTATGTTATGGTTATCTAGTAAATCGAAAAGAAACATAATAATAGCTTAAACTCTAACACCTCACACATTAGGGGGAATTTGTTATAGAAATATTTTCCTCACCCCATGCAACATGATCATAAGTCCTTTTCCATTTCCCTATGCGGACTTGAAGTCCCCTTTTTCACTTCCTAGAGCTAAAAATCATATTTTTCTGCATATACGTGCCCTAACATCTATACAATATGTGTATACACAGGTTGCACCATTACATCCTGCGTACATCAGGTTTTGTGCCCAAAATTAAAAAATGGTGTTGTGTTTCCATGTCACATCACGAGATCCATGATCCTTGACCTTCCATATACTGGAAACATTCTGACTCGACCCTTCAGTTCCATTTGAAGGCTATAAATGGGCCATATCCAAGTTGTGGAAGAGGAGAAGAATTCAACTTTTGAGAGAAAAGTTAATCTGGAGAAATTATTCACTTCATATTGAGTCTGCATCCATTTTTCCTTTTAAGTCTAAACACATTGTTCAACCCCCAAGCTCTTCCCTTTTTGATGGAGAACCTCATTGTCTCTCTTATATGAGCTTTCCTTTGGTGGAGGATTGAAGTGGTGGAGGCCCAACTGGAAGGGACTTTGTTTCTCGGTTTCGAGACGTGCCGACACAAAATTTTGTCATTTATACACTTTTGTTGAACATATTTTAATAGAAATATTATTTTCTCGTCCAATCAATGTCTTGCAAATATTTGAATTGTTATTCCATGGGCATATTTGTTATGAATATTGATGTATTGTGCTATTATATGTGCTAACTTTATATATTATCACCATATGCTTACTTATCTTGGTTGTTGAGGACAAGTTGCAAGTATATAACTTTGAGTCGAGTGGTCAATGGTGGTCTTCATCAAACATCTAAACGAGGTAGGCTCTTTATCTTGTCTTGTTATCATGTTTGTTTATATAGAATACTTGATATTAGAGTTGATTTCTGTAGTCATTCCATCTACTGTGGTTTACCCCATGCCATAGAGTGATTATCCTCGCAACACCAGGTTCATTATATTATCTTGACTACATCAAACAAGAATGATTTAACAACATCATCAGCCTGTGGTACATTCATATTCGTTATCCTCCTATTGCTTCTTGTCCCATCTTCGAGTGGCAGCTTAGACACTCTAATCAGGAATTTGTTCTATGGAAACAAGAACAAGCCTAAACAATTCTATTTTTGATAAGTCTTCATAAGGAAACCCGAGGGAAACAAGTGGACGAGCGGATCATCTATGACCCCAAAGGAAAACAAATAATGAGATATGCATGAGATTGGGGTTCAACTCAAACAATCAAGCAGAAGATTTGGTTGTGTATATGGGAATGAAATTGTTGAAAGCAAAAAAACCATTGTGTGTCATTGTTATCAGTGACTTGGAATTTATTATAAAAGGCTTATGAAAGATCAATAAAAACTCATACCCTAGACCTCAAATAATTTATAACAGGATTAAAATCGAGGAGAAAAAATTTCAATCAGTGGAGTACTTTCATGTATACTGAAGACAAAATGGAGAATTTGATCTTTTAGCCAAGAATGGAAGATAGATCAAGGTATTCTTAGAATAAATGAGGTTCATTCTATGCACCATTTACCATAGTTTAATGATCCAAGTAATTTTTGTTCCATGGACAAAGAAAAATTTATTTCACTTCATAGAAAACAAATTTGTTGAGGGGGTGATGTGACCTCAACCCCCATCCTCATTGATTTCCATGACATAATCGAATCCAACACAACACACAACGCATTCTTTATATATCCATCACGAGGCATTCTCCTCACTCGGCACATGTCGTCCCTCCTATGCACATCAAGCATTAAAGGTCAACAAGATGATTAAGAGGCAACATATGGGATAGTTCATTTTATTGATGTCATGGAAAAAAGTTCAATCCCATTTATCTCTCCTCCTGTCTCAGTTGACACATTGTCTAGAACAAGTCCTCTGACTCCTAATTAGCAGTACTACCTTTTGTCATCATTTTTTATCCTGGCCCTTCAACTCCTCATGTGTGCTCCCCTAGAAAATAGGTCCTAGACATTCAATCTAGTCGATGGAAAAGTAATGGATATAATATGGAATTCTCTTGGAAATGGCTCTCTCCTTTGTCTCATTGGGTTCCTTAGTCACCATTTTTTACGGTTCATTTCTTGCATTCGTAGTTCAAATATCTCCATGTGGACAAGGATCCAACCATTGTGCAGCTGCAACAATTGTGAAGTGGAAGTAAGGAAGGGGAATATGAACTTGAGGAAACAAGAATTAGTGGCTCTTCATGCATTCCATACCCAATTGGAGTAGAATTTATAGGACATGGAAGATAGGAGAGACAAAGAAATGTAAATAGTCCTTTGAAACCTCAACAAGTATTCTGATCAAATTCTAATTCAGGAAAAAACCGATGGCCACCCACCTATTCCATTGGCTCAAAACATGGGTTTCCACCTTCACATTTTTTCTACAGTTTTTCAGGTCCTGAACTTCTGGGGCCATTTTGAGGCTCTAAATAAAGTTTTTTTGGGCACGAAAATACCCAAATGATGACCAAAGGCATGGTCTGGTCCGAACGGAATTTGTACTCCTTGGATAGACCTTTCCAATCAGGTTTAGAATGCCCCAAATAGAGATCGTATGAAAAAGTTATGTCCTTGGGAAGTTGACATACGAACTACCCCCATCAGGTCCCGCAAACCTTTTGGCAGTTCATCTTCCGTGGTTAGGGTTTTGGATTTTATTTATGATAAAAAGGCATCTAGACCCTCATTGTAAACATCATCATCTTCTTGTGAATGAGCGTATCCATCAAATCTCTTCTCAGAGATAAGCTTCCACCATTCTAGCAAGTCATTCACTATGTAATTTTACAATTTTAGTACATTCTCTCATTAATAATAATTGTGCATTACTATATCTCTTTGTTTATTTCAATATTTATGTGTATCTTTCAATATCTTTGTATATTTCATTTTTATATCTCTGTCTTCATTTCTTTCTCAAAATAATCTGCATCAGTGGTATCAAAGCAAGCTACTCCTTTTTCGTTTCTTTTGCATGTCCCCGACGAGGTCGGGATATATAGAGTTGGGTATCGAGATAGTTTCTCTTGAGGAAAATTGTTGTCACTAGCCCAAGAGACCTCCCATGGCGGAATAGAAGAGGAACAAGGGAGAAAAACATCCCATCAAGTTGTTTCTCGTTGAATCCCTCGTGTAAGAGAGGAATGCGATGTTGGAGAATTTTTCCCAAATCCTTCAACGATTGCCGAAAATTATAGGCGCTTCTTTGTCAACAAGTCGCTTTGGAGACGCTACCCCATTCAAGGTACAAGTTCATTTCAATATTCCCATATTTGAAGGTCAGATCGATGCAAATGCTTTGGAAAAATGGTTAAATTTACTAGAAGGTTATTTCTTTGTTCACAATTTTTTCGACAGAGAAAATATCACCTCTGCGCTCCTTAAATATCTCCCCTATGTCAAACACTAGTGGGAAACTTACTAGGAGAAAAATTCCATAGAGGATTCTAGAATATTTGGGGCCAAGCCCACTTGGGGTTTTTTTATGGATGCGGTCAAGGAGAAATATTACCCTGTGGGAAACTATGATGACCAGTACATGAGATGGACCATGCTGCATCAAAAGCGAGACCAGACAGTGTTAGAGTTCACAAGTACCTTCCATACCTTGCAAACCAAGCTAGGTATCAAATAATCTGAGTGACATCTAGTTCGGAAATAGCGTGGGGCTCTACACAGGTACATCCGAACCGAAATGGAGTTTCTAGACATCTCATCACTGGGAGTCGCTTATAGATATGATAAAAAAAAATCGAGAAGAAATTTAAGAAATGGAACAAGTGGAAATTTGGGTTTGCAAATATGCAACAACCAAAGTATGGTAAAGGAAATCCTAACTCACAGAACAGTCAACCTCAAGACAACCAGTCCAAGCCATAGGAAAAGAAGGGAAACAGGAAGATGAAGAAGGACATTGGGAAGTGGTGTGACTTCCACAAAATACCTCGGCACAACATCGATGAATTTCGCTCGAAAAAAGTCATTGGTAGTCGAGCTCAAAGAAACAGAGTCGAGCCCCGACTCGGACTCTGACTCAGACGATAATAAAATAAGATAGATAATTGATGCAAAACCCACTGCTACAGTCGCGGTCGTAAAAATCCAACCAGAAGACCCAGAGGATCCTGAGGAGGGGGGGCGCCTTTTCCATTCACAAACGTGGGTGAAGGGGGCCTAATTTCATTTTATTGTTGATAACGGAAGCCAGAAAAACCTCATCTTAGCAGAGGTTGTCAAGGAGTTGGATTTTCTTATAACTCCACACCCACAGCCATACAACATTAGATGTCTTCACCAGGGACAAGATCTTCGTGTAAGTCAATAGTGTCGCCTGTCATACAACATCAAGCCCTTCAAGGATGATGTGTTATGTGTTGTTTCCCCAATAGAATTCGATGGTGTTATGTTAGTCCAACCATATATGTGGAGGCGTCATGTTGTTTATGAGTCTTAACCCTATAGCGTCATCGTTACTCTAGGGGGTCATCCCTTCACGATACCAAAGGTAGTTCTTACTATTGTACTAACAAAAAGTGCAACAAAGTAATCTCTCATACCAAAAAATTAGCCTCTTCACAACCTGGTCATAAGAGAAGGACATTACAACCACTACAGCCTCGGCCCAAGACCCTTCTATCCAAAAAAATAAGATCAACAAGATTGTAGAAGAGCACCAAGATATTCCTACTACACCTACGGGGGTGCCTCCACACTACCCAATCAAATCAAGTATGATAAATCCCTTTATGTTCTTCATGCTGCATATTCACCGACAAATTCCTCCCACACTCTGGCAGATCATGCAACTAGATTGGTTCATAACAACCTTCAACAATCTAAGCAGGGCAACTTCTTCAACAAGGAAAGCAATTCACCAAGGTTCAGATTGAGCAAAAGATTCCTTGGGGACCTGACGCAATTGAGACCATTACTTCCTAAGGGGGGAGGATTGATCTAGGTAGAAATCGATGGCCACCCACTTATTCCACTAGCTCAAACATGGGTTTCCACCTTGGCATTTTTTCTACGGTTTTTCAGGTCTTGAATTTTCGGGGCCGTTTTGAGGCCCTAAACGATGTTTTTTGGGCACTACAACACCCAAATAATAGTAGAGGGCATGGTCTGGGATGAATTGAATCCGTACTCATCAACTAGACCTTTTTGACGAGGTATATAACGCCCAAAACAAAAATTGTATGCAAAAGTTATGTCCTTGGGAAGTTGACGTACCAACTACCCCCATCGGGGCCCGCAAACCTTTTCGAATTTCATCTTCCGTGGTTAGGGTTTTGGATTTTCTTTATGATAAAAAGGCCTCCAGAGCCTCACTGTAAACATCATCATCTTATTGTGAATGAGCATAGCGATCACATATTTTCTCAGAGATAATCTTCCACCATTATAGCGAGGCATTCACTTTGTAATTTTACAGTTTCTATACAGTCTCTCCTTAATAAAAAAAAATGTGCACTACTATATCCCTATGTTTATTTCGATACTTTTGTGTATCTCGCAATATCTTTGTATATTTCATTGTTAGATCTCTGCCTTTATTTCATTCTCAAAATAATCTGGATCAAATTCGGTCCCTCAGCAAGGCCATCCAGTGTAGTCATACATGCATCTCAGAGAAGCCCGGCCAAACTCCATTTGAAGGATCACAAGCTTCCTATGAATTTTTACAGCCCCTCCTTCAACAACAAAAGAAAGTCATTCAAGAGGACTATCAAGCAGTGGTTGACACCAAGTTGAAACTCAAATAGTCCAAGTTTTTATGGCAATGTAAAATTACTTTTTTGTTGTTCTCTTTTGTTAAACCCTACACATGGAAGGATAGTAGTAATTTCTTTGTAAAAAATACAAAAGATATGTCCCAACTGAGGATAAGTAATCCCTCTTATATGTTGAAGGTTCAAGGGAATTTTGAATTTTTGTACAATATGGTTGTTTTCTCCTTTCTACAACCCTTTTTATAATAAAAATTAACCTTTCATGTTAAAAAAAATATCATGGTAAATATATATATCAAACCCACCATTAGGGAAACCAGGTACAAATCAGTCCAAAAAATACTAGGAATTGAAGTCATAGTTCATAACATATAACAATTTTCCTGGGTCAAACCTAGCTATAAATAAAACATAAAGACTATGTTTCAATAATATTTTTTAAGCTAACCATATCTACAAAGAGAAAACTATGTATATGAGTAAACATAATTCAAAAGACTAAGTAAGAAGCTACCCTTTTTGGATCTTCATCACTTATTCATCATCTTCATCCATTCTTATGGCATTGGATGGGGTTCCTTTCAGGCTATGATTTTGATCATCAACAATGACTAGTGTATTCTACTCTATTGCTTGTCTTTGGGATAATTATCTCCACATTAAAGATTGTTTTGCATATAACATCGAATTTCCTATGAGTGGATTTAGTTTTTGAATGATCATCTATTGTTGTTGTCCTTCTTCCTCTGTAACTAGTGCTATGAAGGATTTATTAAGCCAATATAGTTCTATTATCTTGAAAACATTTTTGTCCCTTGATCTAGAAATTTTGGTTTATGGAACCTACTCCATAATTTTTTCTTTCAAATGAGAATTGGGGATCTCCCTCCTCTTCTTATGGCTACTCCATGGTATTAATTTATTGCTTGATGCTTTCCAGGAAACGACAATGATAGTCCTATGTTGTTTTCATGGCATCGACTTTCACCCTGGTGATTTGTTGGTGTGTTTTCCTCTAGTGTATCCCCTTTGCTAGCCTCTTGGGCTTGCTACATTGGCCCTGCTCATTACAACCATTACCACCCTCAATCCTCTCTACATTCATGACTGGTTGTCGACTAGAGAAAGGGACAAAAGGCGATTGACTAGTGAAATTGCTTCCAGGGTGACTAAGTTGGAAAAACTAATTCTCTTTTGTGGGAATGGGAACCATCAATGCTTTACAGGTTTCAAGTTTGGCTTTACTAACCACCAAATTCATACCATAGACTAGAACAAGAACCCAAACATGATTTGAAACCTTGGGTACTCTAGTGAATACCCACATCAAATATACAAAATGACAATTTTTTTTACTGTGGATACTGCAGTTTAAAACAAAATCAAATAAGTAAACAAACCTCAACATCATGTTCATGTTGAAGTGCCCCCAATCAAAATCCAAACACCAACATGTACCAATGTTTATAGTATCATCCTCCATAATCATCTTTGGATATAATTCTCCCCTAGAAATGGGGATCCTCTTAAATTAATGATATTGCATTTCACCTAAGACATCATAAACACATTTGAAGGAAAGAAACGAGGTGGAGCGAATGAGCCATGATAGAGGCGATGCAAACCTTATGTCATCATGGGAGGGTTAACATGGAGGTACCTCAATGTGGACTAACTAAGTTAAAACCTCGTTTTTTTTTTTTTCAATGTTCCCATTGGAAAAATAAATAAACAATAAACAAACAAAAAAAAATGTAATGACCCAATTCTTAAGGCAACACATGAAGTGGTCAAAGTTCAAACTGAGCACGAGCTGGATAGATGACCTAATTCCATTAAAAAATATGCCAAAAGAGCACAAGCTGGATTGATGACCTAATTCCATTAGAAAACAGTGATGTACCTGCACCGACATTATGACAACAATGTGGATCGCATCTTCAAGTACGAGAGGCGATTGCAGGCCAATGCTGTGGGCATCTTATCCTACACGATTATAGCATCTCCTTTTGGATCATTCACTCTTAATCAGCTTCCCAGGCTATGGCTACCGGACCGCGCATGACCAGAGCTCCACCTTTTGCCCAAACTCTTTGCGTCCGCTAGATCTGCTCTCAGATGCTAATTTACCCCAACAATTATCCTTCCCGTTTCGTTTTTTCAAGGCGAATGTCCGGAGCTGTTAACTGCCATCTCACATACACGGGGTGCCGCCCCAACGTTCGTCACGGTTCTCCTCGTAATATGAATTAAATTATGCGGCTTAAACACCACGGAGAATGATGGGTAGTTCAGATCTGCAGAACTGGACCGTAAGTTGGGGCAGGACCTCGGCTTCTTTGTCGGAATATTATTTGCTTTGCTTTTGCTATTATCAAATAGCACGGAAGATGTCAAGAGAGCCGATTTTATTGCAGCAATTTGGAGCTCGCTACTTTCTCCAAGGATATGAAGTGGACACCCAGAATTTCAGTCAATTGATAGGTATGGCAGTTTGTAAACCTGACAATTTCATGTTTATGTAGCTTCAAAGTTCCAGGGATAAGTTTGCATGGTGTTTAGTGTTGTTTTTGGAGGTGTAGGATAAGGTTCATTCAAAATTGTCTTTTCAATGCAGGCAGTAAATTTGGCAGTCTTTATATAGTTTCATGATTCAAAGCTTTAAAGGCATGGCCGTGAATTTGGCAGTCTTATATGGTTTCGTGATTCAAAATTTTATAGGGATGGCAGTAAATCTGTTGGCAGTCTTATATAGTTTCATGATCCAAAGTTTTAGAGGCATATAGTAACTTCATGCACAGGGTTTTTAGGGTTTTAAGTTTGAGAATTTCTAAGAAAAATTTATACATAGTTCAACCGTTTAAATTTTTTATATTTTCTGGTTCCTCAAAATCGGTGTCTGTCTCGGAGATTTAGAAGAATTGTATATATTATTGCATAATCCTCTTACAATAAGAGTTTTAAAGTAGCTGATCCAAAGTTTTAGAGGCATATGGTCACTTCATGCCCAGGGTTTTTAAGGTTCCTCATAATCCAATAAAGGTTTTTAGGGTTCCTCATAATCCAATAAGGGTTTTAAAGTAGCTGATCCAAAGTTTTAGAGGCATATAGTTACTTCATGCCCAGGGTTTTTAGGTTCCTCATAATCCAATCAGAGATTTAGAAGAATTGTATATATTAATTCTTGAGATTGCATAATCCTCTTACAATAGTTTTAAAGTAGCTGATACTTCATGTCCAGGGTTTTTAGGTTCCTCATAATCCAATCAGAGATTTAGAAGAATTGTATATATTAATTCTTGAGATTGCATAATCTTCTTATAATAAGGGTTTTAAAGTAGCTGATCCAAAGTTTTAGAGGCATATATTTACTTCATGCCCAGGGTTTTAAGTTTGAGAATTTTAAAAAAAAAATTATACATAGTTAAACCGTTTAAACTTTTTATCTTTTCTGGTTCCTCAAAATAGGTTTTTTGAAATCCAATCAAAGATTTAGAAGAATTGTATATATTAATTCTTGAGATTGCATAATGCTTGAGATTGCATAATTCTTTAAATTGTATATATTAATTCTTGAGATTGCATAATGCTAGTACAATAAGAGTTTTAAAGTAACTGAATCAATTTATGTATTCAAAAAATTACAGAGTAATAAATAATTGCAATTCACCAACATTTACATACTTAAAATAATAATAATTTTAAAAAATCTAAAATAAAATGTTTAGACTTATCCTTCTAAAAGTTTTGAAAACATTTTGAATAAATTCACCAACATTTACATAATAAAATGTTTAAACTTATCCTTCTGAAAGTTTGGAAAAACATTTTGAATAATGTATATACTAAGCGCAATTTTTGTGTAGCATCACCGAAGAGGAAATTCATATTCTCAGAAGGCGAGATCCTGCCCCAACTTAGGCTCGCAGCCCGCAGATCTGACCTACCCGTCATTCCCCGTGGTGTTTAATCCTCCTAATATGGTTCATGTTACGAGGAGAACCGTGACAAACAGTGGGGAGTCCTCTGTGTATACGAGATAGCAGTTGAGGGCCCTGCAGTGAGTGTACTCTGTGTACAAGAGAGTACACTCACCTTCAAGAAGGAAAATTATACAGTGAGATTCGAAAGCAAAAGAGCATCTGAAATGCGTCAAATTTCACGGAAATGCGTCCAGAAACAGAAACGGAAATGAAAATTGAAGCATCCAGAAACAGAAACGGATATGGGACACAGTTTGTGTTTATGTCGTTAAGACATCACTCCTTTATTCTGCTCTTCCAATTATCTTCTGTTTCTAATATTATTATCTTCACAATCCTTTATTCAGCTCTTCTAATTAGCTTGTGCTCCTGATATTATTTTGTTAATTGAAGGACTTTGAAGTGCAACTCATTTCCATTTATGATAACTTTGGATTCAATAAATAAATTTGGACTGTGGGGCATCAATGTCTAAAGGAGTACGTTGAATAATTAAAAAATTACCAATGTTATTAATGAAATGGAAGTTTAGTATAAAGATTAAAATAACTTTAATAACATCAAATTGAAAGGAAACATAATCTTAAATCACATTACTGGAACGAACAATAATTTATTAAAAAAAATTTGGTTGTTTTAGGTGTAAGACGATTTAGTTTTTCTAATGATGTTTTTGATTGTTTCAACCTCATAAATATAAAAAGAGTTTTTGGTTGTTTTAGGTGTAAGACGATTTAATTTTTCTAATGATGTTTTTGATTGTTTCAACCTCATAAATATAGAACCAAGTTCCTATTTTATTAAACACAATCTCTCTAAAATATTATTTTAAGAACTATTTATAACTACTTACTAGTATGATATACTTAGAAAAATTCTTACAAAAACAGTCATTAAAAAAAGGTTCACTTCGAAGAACATTTTTTCAAACTTACTTTTGTAGCTGTTAAGACTATGGAATAAATTTTACAATTAATGTAATGTTAATTGCTTTGAATATAAGATCCAATATAAAGATTAATAGCTATAGGTGTACCAATGTATACTCAACATTGGGATTAGTGTCCACATGTGTACCAATGTTTATTCATGAAAAAATAAGGTAAAGAAGTTGTAAAATGAATGAATAGCACTTACCAACTACAAAGTCCATGTATGACTAATATGCTATACCACTTTGAAATTCATAAAGAAATTTCTTTTGGAGTTTTAATTTTGATTCTTTAGAATTAAATATGGACAAGTTGTTAAAGTGATAGCTTTTCATTTGCAATGATATGGAATAATCCTTACTTCATCATTGTCAATTATTTTAAATTTCATTTGTAAGAGAAATAATTCAATGCCCTTTTATGAAGGACTAAATAGGTCTTGAAGAGCAATCAAGGTTTCAAATTTGATCCCTATAATTGATATTTGATTTGATATCATCATCATAAAACATAGATAATGCCTCTAAACTAGATATCAACACCACTAAAGAAATGATCATGAAAATTAAAACATAGACAACGCCTCTAAACTAGATATCGACACCACTAAAGAAATGATCATGAAAATGATTTCACAATTACATGCATTAGTAGTCTCCATATCATAGATGATGTTATGATACAAACTATGAAAAATTTAATACATGTTGATGAAATTGCTAACAAAGGTGAGCTTAATCCCTATCCCTATAGCTAATTCACTACACTTTAGAATAAATGATAATCTTTTCAAGATTTATAGGGAAGATTGTGTTTAATATTCTGTGTAATTTCTTAGTGTTCTTCAATCATAATCCTAAGTGTTTCCTTGTGAAAGAAAATGAAAATCCATTTAAATAGGGAGAAACACCATGTATAATATTTCGCTCAGGAGTGAGCCATGTGACCATCTAAATGTTTTTTCTTGAAGGGGACAAGCGGCTAGATGCCATTTCGAGTCAACAAAATTTCCATGACTAACTACATTAAGTTGTAGATAAGATTTACTACTATACTAAATTCTCAATGTCAATTTGTGTGGAGGTAGAGGTACACGATAGTGTGATGGATTCTATGGTTTAGTGGGAAAGATTGTAAAGTTTTTTGTTAATTAAAATTATCTTAGATCCATCTTAAATCAAAATCTATCAAGTTAGAGAGGGATTAAATTCCTTGAGGTGCAAACCTTTTCATAGGTTT
>ML780667.1:392488-416755 GCA_009831015.1 Picea engelmannii | reverse complement strand
CACTACTCTATGTGGTTCTGTTAAGATGCAAGCCTGGACATGACTGGCCAGAGAGAAGGTCCTTGAGAGGTGGAGATGAGCAGAAAATCTCAGTCAAAGATCTTATTGTGAAAGAGAAGGGCCAGGTGGGAGGGTGAATATTAAAAATAATCAGGAGTTAAGTACTCTGATACCAAATGATGACTCCCATTGCTCATTCCCTGAAGAAAACAAATCAAATAAAAAATAATAACTCAGAAGACATTCAGATTGACATATAGGAATAAAAATATGATTTATAGTAAATTGCTTATACTATTCATCTAGCCAAAGCTCTTTCTATACGTTTAGAGAAGGTCCACTAAACTTTGAAGAAACAATAAAAGCTAAATGTTCCCAATTAAAAGGTTTCGTAAAAATGTCTACTTATGTAGTGTTTATGGACTTGAACGTTCATCTTCATTGGATGAAGTACGAAATTTAAATGGAGCTTCCATTTTCATAATACAAAGTAGTAGGTTGCTCCTATGATAATCCCAACTCATAAGGAATTGTTCAAATCCAAAATGTTTATGGACTTGAACGTTCATCTTCCTTGCATGAAGTAGAAGATTTAGACGGAGCTTCCATTCATAATACAAAGTAGTAGGTTTCTCCTATGATAATCCCAACTCATCATCAGGAATTGTTCAAATCCAAACTATTCTTATTGTTTTTGATGTAGTAGCTTCTCCATAACATTTAGCATCTGCAGAAGAAAGAACACTAGAAGATTTCTTCTTTCAATACCTTGAAATTGGACCTACTCCATGGTATTCAACCTCTACACAAAAAGAAGAATAGAATATTGTTTCTTGCAAGACTATGATAGAATCCATCAGCAATAACAGATTGCTTCTTGCAAGACCATGAAAGCAGACTAGAATCCAACGTCTGTAGAAGAAATGAAATAATGGATTGATTGTTGCAATACCATGAAACTGTACTATAATCCAACAATCAAACATAAACAAAAGTAGACTCCTTGTAATTGAAATCTCTAGCTCAAACTAAGTGACTAACCACAAATGCAATATCGGGCTTTCCATGTGTTAAGTATATAAGACTCGTGGGCTTGCAATCTTCTACGAAAACCACAATTAGATTAGTTGCATGGTTAGGTTGAGGAAAGAATTACCATTTTCCGCTTATCAAAACTTGAATGCTAAGAAAGCAGTATATCTTTCCTAAGTCCACCATTTCAAAGACTGGTAGAAGCTCATGCTTTGCCTTTCAAATCCAGTTATTCATCGACAATGACATGATCCATATACAACACTAAAGAAAAGCATCTTTGTCAACATGCTCAATATCTCGAGTTGTTATCAAAATGACTACGAATACAACATTATGCAGATAAGATACTTATGTATTTTCTCATACTAACCTCGTGGAGCTTGCTTATGCTATTTCAATGTCCAAGCAAGATGGGAATCTCCATTAATCTTGTCAAAAGTGGGTGGTTGTTGCATGCAATTCTCCATTTAAGTCACCATTGTGAAGGGTGCATTTTACATCCATTTCATGTACTTCCAAATGAAATGTGGCAGCAAGAGAAACAGCAATCTAAATCGTGTCGATTTTTGTTGGAAGAGAAAAGGTTTGAAATCAATGTTATTCTTAATCAAGGAGTTGTAGTCTTTGGTTTATGGCATAATTTCTCAGTTGTTAATTACATGTTTCTTTATATGTTTCAATATCATGAATATTCAAAATCATTTTAGTTGTTAATTATATGTTTCAATATCATGAATATTCAAAATCACTTTAGTGAGAGAAAATATGTGGTGCTTAATCTTATAGATTTAGTATTTACCTTTTCATCTAATTATTTTGAAGAATATGATTTGTAGCTTCAGTAGGAGAAGAAATATTTAATAAATTAGGAATGCTTTAAAAATTACTAGCAACCTGAACATTAGAATAGAAGAAATATCTAGTGAATTAGGAATGCTCTAAAAATCACTAGCAACCTAAACATTAGAATCATTAGCCAAATGGAAAACTATTAAATCAATGAATAAATTATTGGATCAAGAAAAAACCCACCCTGAAACCAAAAGATATTTCATTAAACTTTGCATGATGATGACATGATGTTTTTTTATTACAATATCCATAATCCTTAGATTCCTTGTCCAATAAAAACACAACAATCATTCTGTAGTTCTAGCTTCTTACACTTATCATTAGGAATGTGTGCCCATGCACTATAGCCAAAAACCTAATGAGATAGATAAGTCTTATTTACTTTATAATCTTCCTCTTCCGTTCATAGCTCATCTTGGGCTATGATTAAGCATGTAGAAACCACATACAATTTCTTTATCTCAAATCTTTCACCTCATTCCATCAAACCTTGGTATTTTTTTATGTTTGACAACAACATACCATTTTGTTCAGGCTTATAAAAAACTATGCATTGGAATAACATGTCATTTTATTGATAGAATGCTTAAATTCATTGTTAACTTATTCTTTGTAGGTTTTCGTTCTAAGAATATCGATAGTATATTTATACACATTATCAACAAGGACTTAAAACATGATAGACTTCCTTATAACTACACTTTCCAATTTCAAAAAATAAACCCATTTTGTTGTAGAGAAACCATCATTAAATGTTAACAAATTCCTTGAATCACCCACTCAATGATGTTTCATTGGTCCACACAAATCACTATGTATAATATATAACATTTTTTAACAAATTCCTTGAATCGCCCACTCAGTGATGTTTCATTGCGCCACACAAATCACTATGTACAATATACAACAATTTGTTTTCCTCTTAAGGATTGGATATTTTCAAATTCTTCCCCATAATGCTTTCCCAACATGTTGGCACAAGTTTGATCAGACCAGGGTCCTTCTTAGGTTACCCAAAAAAGGTATCGAGTAGTCTAGAGCATTAGCATTTTCATCTCCTCCGAAGAGAAGAAGCCTCACCCGAAGAGTTGCTGAGACAAACAGATAGGTAAGGGAAAGGAAAAGACTTAGGTGGATTCACAGGACCTTCAAGATTCATCCCGATCTTGCACATGACATCTAACTACCAAACAAATATGAACTCATATGTGTAAGAACTAAACCTACTTATGTTGCGAACAAGCACTTTAACACAAAGCCATCATGTGGAACTTATAAACCATAAAGAAGTATTGTAATACATAAGTAAAACACAAAAAGACACAACATATTTTTAAGATTTGGATCCTTCTTCATATTATCCTCAGATCTTTCTTCACTTACAAACTCAGAGATACACAGTAGCACTTTGTTACAGACTCCTAACTCTTGACTCAGGTCGCAGAGATATAACTCTCAAAATGGTGTATAGATTACATTACAAACTCAGAACTCGACTTAACCCAACTGACAACAATAACAACCTTTTACAATCATATTCAACCCTATATATAAGCTATGTTGTGTCTTATGTCTTTTCTTGCACACTTTCTTGTTCTGTTGCAACCGCTTTTGCTTTATTGGCATTGCACTATCATTTTCGCAACTGATTTCTATTGATTTTTCTTGTTCTGTTGTCCATCTTCTTCTACGGATTTTGCAACTCGTACTAGGAAAAAACTTGCACAATTCCTTATCCCAAAAACAAAGGGCCCAATAGGATCCTACCATAAACCATGACTCACCCTCGAGTCAAGTACTCGACTCTTTCGCAGCTTCTAGGAGAAGCTGTTGTTTTCCCTTGTCCTCCTTTTCCTCTTTTTCTTATGCCTCCTCTTATTTCGCCTCTTCAAACGAAGGGCCAACTCTGAGACCTACTCCAAGGCCCGATTCCTCACTCCTTCAAAGCTTCCAACTTTATCCTACCATTTCCTAACAAGGAGTGATGACTCTGATATGAACTGTTGGGTAGCCTCTGTAATACATCCCTTTGGCTTGGATGCAACCAAAAAGTTCCACTTAGAATACGATGTTGCATCAAATTGATGCATATGCATGTACACTATCTAAATGACAAGCTAGAAGTCGCACAAATCCTTCTTTGCTATAGATTATGCCTCAAAGAGGGAATTCAATTCATTGTCTGCCTGCTAGATCTGGTCGAACTTCTATTGTTGCTCCATCGGATCCATTGTGGCCACAACTTATTCATTCAACACCTGGATTTTGGTGTGAACATCCTCCAAGGTTTGATTGCATCTAGTGATGATGCCCATCCAATTGTTGACTTCTCTGAAAATCCTTGTGCACTTAGTTGTGCGCTTATGTAGTGTTTCTCGGGCATTGTTGCCTTCTAGCACTACCTTTTCCATTTTCTCCTGCAGCTTCTGAGGTTGTTGATCTGCTTCTTGCTGAGTCTATCGCAAATGCTCTTCCAAATGCTCAGTATGAATCACCAGTTGTAAGCATGCTCCTTGGAGCAGCTCAATCCGATGCTCTGACTCTCCTGCATCCTTGGCTTCGGGCAGTTGGGTTGCGACCTTTCAAATTTTTGTCTAGGCTTCAATAATTTTTTCCTGCACTCTTTCCTGTCTGTGATCGACCTGGATATTTGCATGTGATTCTTGTGTCTTACATGCTTGCACAAGGAGCACTTCCTCCCTTGTGTGCTTGAAATACCTCTCGGCCTGTTGGAGCCTCTGCTCTAGTTGATCAATGGATGCTCTAATAATTCTGACTAAGTGTGTCTTTGGCCACTGTGCAAGGTCAGCGAATGAAGGAGTTGTATCTCTGGGTGCTCAAGTCTACAGTGGAAGTTCACTGGTCATTGAATGCTCTGAGTGGGTCTCTACCTCCTCCTCTGATGATGGTCCTGGTGTAAGCCTCAACCTTAGGGATGAGGGAAAGAGTGTCATAACCTTTGTTTTGTCCAGGCAGAGTTACAACAACTATGCGCACTGCTAAGGGTTCTGGAGAACTAGCTCCATCTGTCCCTGCGCGAATGTCGCGCTCTGCCTGGAATTTGACTCACGTTCCTTCTAAACCTCTTGTATCTCCTCCCTTTTACTTGTGTCAGCTTCCCATGTTGCACTTCCCTAGACACCCTCAACCTTGGTCATTGAGGGGATGTGCTGGGTACTTTGAACTTACAGCTCCTCCATGGATTGGGTGTCATTTTCCATCACAAAAGGCATAATCTATTGGTCCTGGGTGTGCAGGTTTGGACCATTCAGCTACAGGCTCTTCTCTGGTACTTTGGGGTTTGGACCAGAAACTTTTGGTCTCGGCTTAGGAAACTCTTGGGTTGTTTCTGGGAGTTCTCTTTCTGCTTTCTCTGGCAGATCGAGTTGCATCGTCTCTGGATCTGTGGTTTGGGGTGGACTAGTGGTTTCTGGGGTTGGAGACTAGGGTTGTGGTTGTGATGGAGGGTGTTTAGTGATAATGGTGGACGAAAAGGTGTCAGTCTCAGGGTCATCCTGAATATGGATGACAAGGGTTGATCTGACTGTTGAGCGAGTGAGTAGGACAACAGATGAAATGGATTGGGGGTTTAATATTTTACTCGGTGAGACCCTGGTTCTGATTTTCTTCACCAGTGGTTCTGTGTTAAACACAACACTTAGGATCATGTTGATGTCCTCACCTGTCAACAGGTCTTTAGCTGGAAGTTGCAAGAAGACTAACATCATTCTTTTCTTGTGCTCCAATGGTTACATCTCATCTTCCTCCTTAGAGTCTGACTTTGCCTGAGCTTCCTTCTTCTGGGCCTTTGGTGTCTTGAGTTGGATCCTACCCCTGCTTCTTTGCCTTTCTTCTTCAGAATTTCTACGGGCAAGATATAATGCATCACCGAATTGCACGGGTTGTGTTTAACTCCTGGCCATGACATTACCTCTTTGTCGAAGGCCTCCTCGTCCAGGTAGAATGACAACATCCTCAAATGGAAATCTTCCCTGCTAACATGCCTCAGCCATACAAACGTATGATGTCAGTTCATGCTGAAATAAATGTTCCTCGTGTTGCAGTTGAGGAGCCCTTGCGAAATTTGAAACCTCTATGTTGTGTTGATCAATGCATTGTACCACTTGGTTAATGCCCAGTTGTTGAAGGTTTGTTTCTCCGAGTCCGCCCTGGAGTGCCATGGCTCAATCATAGTTTCCATGGGCCCCTTCTCTGCGAGCGCCAACGGTCTTCCAATGAGTGGCGTCTATTTGAACATCACAAACAACACCAATAGGTAGTCATATGTGAAGGTGCCTCCCTTCTCTTGGTCTTCCTCGCAAGCCATGAGAAGTTCCTCCAATAGGTAATTGCACCAGTTGAATACAATGCCATTGGCGTAGAAGTCAGCCACTGACAATGCATCCACATCCATTCTCCCTTGTATTATGACCTCATAGCCTTGCTTCCTATGATGTAATAGGCAGTCCCGACTGTCTCTGGTAGTATTGGGTCAATTTTGGTTGTGTGCCCCCCCTTCTATGTGTGGAACCTTTCATAGAGGCTAGGCTCCCCTTTATTTTTTCCATGTTTGTTGGGACCCTATAATCCCTTCGACACATCCTCACCTTCGAGGGAAATTCTAGTGAGTTGATCTATGTCCTCGATGTGGATTGGATACCGCCTATCCAACCAGAGACTTTTGTCATGCACCCTGTTGATTAGGAAATTGGTGCACTGCACAACTTCACTAGTGGTATCAGACACTTGTAAGTCTCTGAGGTTCAGGATGGTTGAGTTGAATATGTTGATGAAATCAGGCTTGGACACAAACTACATGCCTCCCAAATAGTCTAGAGAGATAGTCCAAAATATTTCTATGTTCATCCGGGGGATCAAGACTTGGTTTGTTAAGTCGAGGTCAAGGAGCTTAACCTGCTCTACCTTCCCCTTTAGATCACCTACAACCTTGACTCAGGGGTTGTAGGCCTCATCTGGTACTGTATCTTTGGACATGGTGCTTCGACTTCCTATAGCTCTCAACATTGTGATCTTTGAATTATCAACAAATTTTGCAGAAAACTAAGGATTGGGGATCACAACTACAAGTTTCTCGACTACACATGCTTTCTCACTCTATAGAGTTCGGAAATTGCTAAATTCTTTGAAACCAATTCATTCTACGGTGAGTTCTCAGAGCCTTATACTTGGGCTTAGCTGGCAAGTTCAACAATAACTGTTGATCATGACCATATGGACACAAATTGGATATGAGTTGTTCGACGGGACGGGTTAACGGGGTAAATCCTATTGGGTGATTCAGGCATTTATTGTTCCAGTTGGACAAGGACGTGGCCGATTTCAGACCTTTCTATTTGACAGGTTGGAATCCTGGCGCAAATACCGATGACATCTTTGCGTATCACGACTTTATGGCTTAACTGAATTCAAGTGGGGTACCTTACTATAAATAAAGGTTGTGAATGGACTGGTTGCGTGTAGCACATAGAATCATAGTGCATTCAAATTCATTGTCCCTCCGACCACAAAGGGTTTCCCGTCATATTAATGAACGTCATAAATAAGTTCTTTCCTTCTTTGATCCTTCATTGTTGAGTAAGAAGTTATGCATCAAACAACACTTAAATGGAAAAATGAACTACATGTCATGGCGCAACACTATGCACATCGAATTTATTAACTAAATTTACAAAAATTGCAGAAAACTAAAATCTAACTATTATACATGCTCCTTCAGACTAGAGAAACAGTCCTTTTAGCTCAGTTATGAGACATATAGGGTTTTAGGTGAATTTCATTCACCCATCTTGGCTATAGCATACCATCTAGTTGCGCAAGTCTGGCTCCTCCTGAGGGTCAGATCTCTTCAACTATAAATTGTCCCAACCAATGCATGCACAAATTCCCGGGATGATTCTGGTACTGACTATCATAGAGTAGAACCTTGTTTCCTTAAACAAATAATTTAGTTTTAATGTGCCTATCATGCCAAGATTTTTGTCTTTCTTTTTCAACTAACTGATGGAAGTCTGCTAAAAACCTGGTCTCCTCAAGTTCTTGTAACTCCATAAGTCTCTGCGCAATTGATTCTTCTTGCAACATATGTGTGATCTGTGTGATGTACAAACTCGGAGTGATGAATTTTGCAGGCACGACTTCCTCTTTCCCATAAACTAGATGGAATGGCATGTACCTGTGGAGTTTCTTTGTCATTTTCTTGTAAGCCCATAGTACTGTTGGAACTCTGTCATCCATAAATTCTCGATTTGTGCAACATAACTTTGTTAACCCTCTCTCTAGAATCTTGTTGAATGCTTCTACTATTTCTTTGGCTTGCAGGTGGTAAGGGTTTCTTTTGTTATGTTGGATCAAGAATTATGATGTAAGATTTGCTATAGTGCTACGAATAAAATGAGCTCCCTAGTCACTAGTTAGGCTCCTAGGACATCCAAATTGACTGATAATATTCTAAAAAATGAACCTAGCAGTAGTATTGTTCAAGCAATCCTGAACAGTTGTTTCCTCAGCCCAATCTGTAAGGTAGTGAGTTGGGGTAATGATGTACCTAGATTTTGAATGCTTAGTTGTGGGGTTTATCGGTCCAATGAAGTCAAATACCCACTTCTCAAATTCTTGTAGAGCTTGAACTGATTGAAGTGGTAATTCATCTCGTCATGATGCATTACCCACTCTTTGACAAAAATCACATGATCTAGCATATACCTTTGCATCCTTAAAGAGCATTCCCCACCAAATTCCATCTTGTAGAACTTTCTATGCAATGGCCTTTCCTCCTACATGACCTCCCGCAACTTCATTGTGGCACTCCCATAATATATCTTGCCTTTCATAATCCAAGACACATCTTCTAAGGATACTATCTAGTCCCAATTTATACAACTGTCCTATGATCAATTGATAATTCGTTGCTATAACAATCATATGGCATTTTTGTGTTGCAGAATATGTTTCTAGGAAGGCCTTGTACTTAATAAGACTGCTATGTCCTTCAAGTACTCTGGTATGGCCTCAACCCGGAACAAGTCTACATATGGGAGATGATTGTCAATTTCTCTGCCACTTTCCCTTGACTCTAATCTAGACAGGTGATCAGGTCCTACGTTGCATCTTGCAGGATTAATAACTACTTCAAAAGAAAAGTCTTGAAATAGTAGCAACCATCTACAAATCCTTCCTTCCAACACAAGTTTGTTAACTAGATATTTCAATGCAGAATGATCAGTAAAAAACATGAAATGAGAGCCTAGAAAATAATGTCTAAATTTATGCAAAGCATAAATCATGTCTAAATCCTCCCTTTATTTCATTCTGTAGTTTCGCACAACTTGTGATAACTTCCTCCTTTCAAAGTAGATAGGATGATCCATGGCTCCATCTCCAGGTTGCACTAAGATAGCTCATAAGGCAATACCTGAAGCATATACATGGACGTGAAATTCATTTTCCCAGTTTGGGAATATCAGAATTGATGTTGTGTTGAGCTTCTCCTTTAGGGTCTCGAACTCTTTAACACATTTTGGGGTCCATTGGAACATTTCAACCTTTTTCAGTAGATTTTCCATGGGTGCAGTGATGTTTGCATATCTTCTGATGAACCTACGATAGTACGTTATGTGTCCCAGCGTGGAGCGCAACTACCTAGCACTCGTAGGTGGTGTCATGTTCACAATAACCACAACTTTGGTTTGGTCTACCAATAATCCTTCTCGACATACTATGTGGTCCAACAAATTCCCATGTGATACAGAAAAGATACACTTTCTGAGGTTCAATGATATCTGCAATTCTTTGCATCTATCAAACATCAAATGTAACTTCGCTACATGTTCCTTGAGAAAACTATATATCATCCAATCATCCATATAAAATTATATGAACTTGTGAATAAACTCTCTGAAAGTTGTTATTACAATCCTGGACAAAACTGCAGGGGCGTTCTTCAAGCCAAATGGCATCACATTGTATGTGAAAGATCCCCATTCTATTATGAATGTGGTCTTATTTTTGTCCTCTTTGACCATCTTGAATTGGTGGTACCCTAAAAATCCATCTGTGAATGAGTATGCTTCCTTCCCTGCAACCTTTTCTAGCACCTCATCAATAAAAGATGTTGGGAAAGGGTCATGCACATAGGAAGAGTTAAGGCTTTCGTAGTCTACACAGACCTTGATATCCTCTATGCCTTTATTTCTTTGAATGACTATTGGGCTGACCCATTCTTCTTCTTCCACTGCAAAAATAAGTCCAACTTCCAACATATTGTCTATCTCCTTATTAACCTTATATTTTACTCTGGGGCTAATATGGTATGATCTATTCCTCACAGGTTTGGATCCTAGTTTCAATTCAATTTCCATTTCTCCCATAACTCCTTTGATTCCCTTTAACTCTAAAAAAGTCTTTGGGAACAAATCCTCATATTCTCGCAATAAACTTTGTATTTCTTGACTAGTTTGCTCATCCCAATAGTCTCCCACAATAGCTATCTTAGGTTTCTATGTGGTCCCTATATTGACTTTGTGCAACTTTAATGGGTGATTGTAAGAACTATCAATCTCACTGGGTATACTGTTATGTATCTCTTTGTTCCCTTTTGTCTCTTTGATGGGTAGGTTTCTCAATTTCTCTAAATCATCTGGGCTTTTTGAATCCCTCCTAATCTTATATCATTTTATGGGCTTCTTTGTTGAGGATAGGTGAAGGTTAGTCTGAATTTCTTGGATATGTTTTGAAAATACCCCTAGGTTTGATTTCTGATTACTATTATAGGTAAAAATAATTTCCTTAATCTTTTGCAGGACTACTTCAAGCTCAGGGTACTTACTTGTAAACGAGAAGTCCTTGCAAAAATGAGCTGCCAACGTTTTCCAGTCGTTCATATTTCTTATGGTTTCCTCATGCAGGAACCAAGATTTTAGGATTGGACCTAGGGAGTGGGGAAATACCTGAACCCAGAAGTGAGAGGGTATTTCCACAACTTGCCACTGTGTCACGCACTATTCAATATGTGCTCTAGGATCAGATTCTTTGTTGAACAGTTTCACAACTTGGAAATCCATTTGCATCTATGATTCTAGTTGCTTCTTATTCTGAAACCTATACTTGATATCTTTCTTCACGTCATCCCAAATTTTGAGTAAAACTTTATGATTAGCCCACCATATGGAAGGGGTGTCCTGGATGGATACATCTAGTACTGAGATCCTTTGATACCTTACTACCTTTTCTTCCATGTTGAGCATAAAACTATTGAATCTTGAGGTGCCATCATATACTGGGTTTTTTCTGACTTCGGTCCCAACCCATCTAGTTTCTCTGACAGTTGTGCATCTCCTTGAGAATTTTCCGTACGAGCCTTTCTTCCAACTGTCCAAAGCCAATTATGAATCTTCATCTACTGACTGTATACTCATCCAACTTACCGATCCATCAGTAGTAGGATTTATATAATCGTTTCGTGTTCCTATTGTTACAATGTATGACTGATCCAAGTCTTCTCCCTCCATATTATTGTCTATTGGCTCTGTATATCTGGGCACCAAATATGGGTCCAATGGTTGAACTACCTTGATTCCATCAGCTTCAAAGATCATGGTGTATTTATTTATGTCAATTACCGCATAGTTGTCATAGGCCCAATAAATTCCAATTAGTACAGGGTAAGGGTTCTTATTGCCCATAATTTCAATCACTTCAAAGTCATCTATGGTCTTTACTTCCACAACATCTATTTCCACACTCTCTAGTATTCCTATTGGTAAAATAAAATATTGGTTGGCCATTCCTAGATGAATTGGGGAATATGTCACACTAGGTTTTCCTAAGGTTTTCCAGGTCTTCTTAGGAAGAATGTTCACATCATATCCTAGATCCAATATGACATCCTTGATCTCAAATTCGTCTAACTGGCCTACTAGTTTGAATTCTTTTCTAGCTCGTACTTTTCTTCCTTGCACTCTCTGAGTACTCTTCTAAGGTAGATTAGTCCTTATTGTGGCTTCTATGGGTTCTTCATGCCCTAAAACTAGGTATAGCGCATTGTACAACTTTTATGTTAATTGATCGTTCCTGAGAATGTCAGAGAATAACTAAAACCAAAGGTTGACTACATTTTGAGGTTTCTTAGGTTGTCTCGGTGTGACCACAGGGTTTCTGGGTGCAAGGGGTGAATCAAGGACTTTCTCAATCCTAGGGTAAACACTAGGTTTTGGGGGTTTCTCTTGCATCTCGGGGATAGGAATATTATGAAATACTTCTATGGAATTTTTAAAGAACAACTTTTGTTTTAGAGGGTGATACATGTCTTCTTTAAGTGCTTCTTTCTGGATATGAGGTAGAGCATCAACATCAGCTCATATCTTTGCTCCTCCTCGAGTAATGATATTGAGGTTGGGTAATTGTCCCTTACTAAATCTCCTGATTTTTTAACTAATGAGGTTAGTTCTTCGTTGACATACCTAATCTTCCCATTTTGCAATTACTTCTGGGAAGTCTTCAGTTGTGTGCCCATTATTTCTGTAGTGAGAGCACCATGGATGCCTCGGATGAGGATTTTCTCTAGCCACGTGGACTTGCTCATCATAGTTATAACATCTTATTGGCCCTCTTCCCTCAGTCCTTCCTCCTCTGAAGTCTCCTCTGGCTCCACCTCCTTGACCTATTCCTGGTCCCTGAGGGTTTTCATTCACCCTGAATGTTTTTCGATCCAATCTATCTGCAAGTGCTTCCAACACTCTACATTTATTGGTAGTGTGTGTGGTAGATGCGCAGAACTCACAGTGTACTGTATTTGGTACTGTCAAATATTTCTGCATAATGGGGCACTGTCTCGGCCCATGCCCATGGATTTAGAAAATATCACAATATTCAACCGTTGGTGTTGCTTGGCTCTCTAGAAAATCATGATATGGGGTGGGGTTATGGAATGGTAAGTTTGTATACACTTGCGCAACTCCTCCCATCATTCTTGGTGAGGATCCCATTGGATTTTGAGGAGGTACCATTCCCCTCATTCATGGGAATTCATTCACCAGATGTCCTTCTGTATAACATCCAGTGCACCAGACCTGTGGTCATCCTGGTCTAGGTATTGTCAGTTCTTGAATATTTTTTGTAAGTGTTGATATTTTCCCTTGTAGTTGCATCAAATTCACATCTTTTGGGGGTCTGGTCACTCTTAGGATCCCTGGGTATCCCGACATGGATTCCATCTTCATCGATTGTTCCAAGGCATCTGTTAGAGTGGCTATCCATTGTTGCATTAGCGGAATCCGAGTCATAGGTAGAAATCACTGAATGTACCATTACCTTTGATGTTCCTCATGGATTGGATGTGCTAACCTCCCTATAGCATCTTTAAACTTCTGGTTGTATTCCTAGGTTGATTCACCTTACCTTTGATGGATCTCGATCAACTCAGACAGAGCCTGTTGTTCTGACTGAGGTAGTTTAAACTCTGCTATGAACCTTGTCCGTACCTATCCAAGTGTGAATGCTTGGCCTTGCATTCCTAGAACTCCTGGCTCAATGATCTTCATGTACCACTTGAGAGAATGACCTCTTAAGGTAGTCTGTAACTCAACCAACTTATTCACATCTAGATTCCCTCTGGATCTCCAAATTACATTGCACAAGAACCAGTGTTGCTCAACATCTTCATCTCTCTTACCCCATAATTCTAGGTATCAGGCAATTGAACCTCCCGTCTGACCAGCCATTGTTTATCTTGGTGTTCTTAACAAAATGAAACCTAACGGTCCTTCTTGCGATCTACCAAGGGATCTCAATATCCTCCTTGTACTCACACTTCCTAGCTATGACTGACTAACTAATTGTAGTGGAACATAACTAGCATGAGAAGGTGATATCGAACTTACCACTTGTATAGAAGACACTTGGGGTATGGGTGATTTGGGGCTGGTGCCACTAGCTTAGGGGCAGTTTTATTTGATCTGGGGGGTCTCGTTTTATTCCACTGGAGTAGTCTCTCTGGCTATATTTTCGATCTTTCCTGGCATCAGGGATGAATCTGCTCTTTCTTCTTCAAGATTCATGTTGACTTCCTTCTCTCTTATGTCTACACCTTCTCCTTCTTTTCCAATATCATGGGGACTTCTTTCTCTCTGCGCTTCTCTTTCACTTAATCTTTGATTGGACATTCTTTTGTGTCTTCTCATCTTCCACAACTCTTTCATCTGTATTTCTTCTACTTCTCCTGGTTCAACTTCTTTCCACAACTTCTCAGACTGTCTTATTTCTTTATTGATCTTGTCACACCACCGCTTCTCAACTATGGTGGCTATTTTCAAGCCTCACTCATATCTTGAGTTCATTTCTTGTTGNCAAATAACCCTTCCCCTCTCTCAAACCATGACTCTACCCCAGCCTTGCCCTACCCCAAGAGAGGGTGTTTACGTTGCCATGTAAGTCAGGGGCATATTCAACATCCCCTCTTCCATCAAAAATACTTTAATCCACAAGGGGATTTCTCTCAACAGTCTTCCCCTTGCATCTTTCTTGAAATTCTCCTCTACTCGCGAAAAAGATTGGTGTTTCTCAGTTGCAAACTCGATAATGTATCCTTCTAAAGTGGTATTGACCCATAAATGAATCGCTCGTGTGACTAGACGATCCAGCCGATGAAGTGTTGCAATATTTTCTGTGTCGCAAGTATAGGTCCTCTTGACTCATTCTTGGAACTTTGGATCTTCTTGGAGCCTATTTATCTAGTGGAAAAGTTCTTCCGGGGACTTAACCTAGAATATCTCGTACTGGTCACTCGATCTTTCTAAGTAAAAGACTACCTCATGAGTATCTTCCGTTGATTTTCCCCTCATCTCTGCTTCTTTCCATATGAAGGCATCATAGTTTCTTTCCCACCATTGGTCAATATTAGATCTATGAATCTGTGGAAGGATCCTCCCTACAGGTTCCCTTTTAATGCAAGTCCCAGAAACATAACCATTTTGTTGGTGCAATTTTGATCAGACCAGGGTCCTTCTCAGATTACCAACAAAAGGTACCGAGTAGTCTAGAGCACTGGAATTTTCATCTCCTCTGAAGATAAGAAGTCTCACCTGAAGCACTATTGAGACAAATAGATAGGGAAGGGAAAGGAAAAGACTTAGGATGATTCATAGGACCTTCAAGATTCATCCCGATCTTGAACAAGACATCTAACTACCAAACAGATATGAACTCATGTGTGCAAGAACTAAACCTACTTATGTTCTGAACAAGCATTTTAACATAGAGCCATCACATGGAACTTATAAACCATAAATAAGTATTGTAATGCATAAGTAAAACACAAAAAGACATAGCATGTTTTGAAAATTTTGATCCTTCTTCATATCTTTCTTCATTTACAAACTTAGAGAAACACAATAGCGCTCTGTTACAGACTCCTCGATTTGAACTCAGGTCGAAGAGATCTAACAATCAAAATGGTGTACGGATTACATTAGAGACTCAGAACTCGACTTAACCCAACTGACAACAATAACAAGAACCTTTTACAATCATATTCAACCCTATATATAAGCTAGGTTGTGTCTTATGTCTTTGCTTTCACGCTTTCTTGTTATGTTGCAACCTCTTTTGCTTTGTTAGTGTTGTGTTGTCCTTGCAACTAATTTTTGTTGCTTTTTCTTGCTCTATTGTCCAGCTTCTTCTGAAGCTTGCACAACTTGTATTAGGCCAAAACTTACACAATTCCTTATCCCAAAAATGAAGGGCCCAACACAACACACAACTTTAACAAACATCATCTTTAGGAGATATTGAAGGAAATCTAGGAATAAGATACAAATTTAGAAATTACATAAATATTTAGTTAATTCATATGTCCAAAATGTTCATGCTACAATTTTCTAACATCCTCGGCTTGAATAACAAATGGCTACTCAAAAGGAGTAAAAGGATGGAATTTATATATCTTGAAGAGATTCACCCCTAGATTCAAAACATCCACATGAAATAACCTTTAACCATTGTGAATATCACTGATCTTTAATTTCTCTATGTCAAATTTAACTTTCTTTCTTACTTAAATTATTTAATAGAAAAATAGAGAATTCGTATTTTCTTTGGAAAATGGTGTACATCTTTGACAATGTCATTTTCAAATATAATGTTACCATATCCAACAACATAAAGTGCACTACCATATCCAATATTACTCTTGTGATCAACATGATGAAGATTAACGACGAGAGAACAAAGTACCATTTTGAGCCATATGATGTGAAGCACATGAATCTCTACTATGTGACATTAGGAACTAAATAAGAAAAAACATACTAAAACTTTGAGGTTGGTGTTGGTTGTATTTACTTTTAACAAATTTGTCATGTTTTTCTAACCATGTTCCTTTGCTTGATTCTTTCTCTTAAAATATTCATAAAGACCGAAAGTCTGGTTGAGAGTTTTATGTTTCCCTTCATTTTTATTTTTTTTTAATGATTCTTGAGATTTGGAATCAATTTTAAGATCCTTTTGCTTCTTTAGTTTGCTTTTAGCCAAGACATGTTTTCTTCTTTGAACTTAATCTTCTAATAAGGATTCCTTGTCTTGGTCCCCGATCAATAAAATGTGGAAATTTTCTATGAAATGATATACAATTTTTTTAACCAACATGGATTTAGTGGAAAAGTAAAAACATATACTTTGTTAAGAACAATTTAAAGAATAATAAATAATATTTTCTTTTCAATCTTCTTATTTCTACACTCAATAAGCTCAAGTTTTAACTCCTTTATCTTGGAGACATAATCTTCCACCAAACTAGGAGACTTAGTTGGAGAGAATATGTCTCACAGAAAATTAGCTAACAACATCCTAAATAACAAACTCAAATAAACTCACTCAAATAAACTCACGTAGAAAATTATCACTACATTACAATAAGCAATACATTAGAAAACCACATTACAAAGAATTTCACATTAACAATAAGACATCTATAGGATTTAATTAGTCCAACACCCTCCCTTAATGAGTTGAATCAGTTGATTTCCCAAATTTCCTCCCTAATCTCCTGAATCATGAATCTCCCGAATTCAATTACTAGACAACAACTCACACACCTGTCACATAACCTCATTAGCAGACCACTCACATGTCTTCAACAACTGATGTGGGATCGTTCCCAAGATCCAAAACTCCCAAACTAACTAGAAAACCATCCATATTGAGATTTTACATGCACTTAATCCCTTGTATCTTTGGAAATACAATTGCTTCATATCAAGAAATCAATTCAAATTTGACTACAAATACTAAACAACTAGCCATCCTATGGACATACTTCCATCTACCGAGATACCTAGGTACCGAATAATGACTCTCGCTAGTTCTTTAGGAAAATAGGGTAGATACAAAATGTATCTGATTGACTCTTACACCATGACCTATGATGGAAAGAAAATATGTGGGAAGTTCTCTCACACATGCATATAGAAATCTTCACAAAAAACACACACTCCATCAATCACTCACAAAACAAATAATCTACTCTCACCTACACTAAAATTATTCCTAGATATCATGTCTCTCTCATTTTTTGGGCCCTCCCATGAGGGATTCAAGCACAGTCTCACAATAATACCAAGATAAAATATGAGATATGAGACATTTTTAGACACGCAAACAAAGCTCTATTGAATAATTGAATTATTTACAATATATTGTGAGTTCATTATATAGAGTTCACAAATTGTTATTAGATCTAACTTATTCCCAATATAGAGGGAGAGGTTGAAAGAATATCCCAACCACACACCAAACTAGAACACTTAGTTAGAAAGAATCTATCTCAACTAGCTAACAACCTCCTAAATAATAGACTCAAACAACTCACATAGAGAATAATCTATACATTACAATAAGCAATGCATTGACAAACCACATTATAAAGAATCCCACATTAACAATAAGACACGTACTAATTAATTAGTCCAACATAATTAAGAAAAAATATAGTATGCAAAAATATATCAAAACATATTATATGACTAATAAATTTCATATAATTTGAAATAAGATAAATATTTAAATTTTGAAATAATAGAAACAATCTTCATTATACAAATTTATTTTAAAATGATTAAAGATGTTGTATTTTAATCGCATAAATTTATTTAAAAACGATCAAAGACATGCGATATTAATCTTCATCGAATACAAATAAATTCTTAAGAAACTTCACTTTTCAACAAGGGGAGTTGCAAAGGAAACAAATCCCTGCCTTCGGGGTTGAACTAAAAATATCAAAAAAATTAATAACATGAAGAACTAAAAAACTCAAGTCTATGTTCAAGCATGTGTGCGTGTGTTGTACATATAACCACTTGAATAAATATAAAATGGAAGGAGGAATTTCAGTTATCAATTTCAG
Source organism: Picea engelmannii (assembly GCA_009831015.1). Classification (NCBI taxonomy): domain Eukaryota; kingdom Viridiplantae; phylum Streptophyta; class Pinopsida; order Pinales; family Pinaceae; genus Picea; species Picea engelmannii. Next base: position 398,451 of record ML780667.1, on the reverse strand, counting down.
TTATTTGTTGCATAGCCCTTTTTAATTGGAATTTCATGTACCAAGATATGAATTATGCATGGAGATCACCACTATGTAAATCATTGAATGGAGATAACAACTTCAGGATCAATTCAAGTTGGTTGTGTAGAGGGTTCAAAAGAAACATTTGTGAAATGACCTTCCATTACTGACTATACGCACTTCTTTTTACCGATTCCCTTCACTAATCACTACAATGAGGAGATATAGAGTAGTATCTTAGGATATAAAGAGTAGCTCCTTTAGCCTTTTTAATTGGAATTTGTTGAATAATATTGTTGGTTGAGAGAACAAAAATGTGATTCGAACAAGCCACCTTCAAGATAAAAATCTCGTTTGTTTTGATGAGAAAGGAATATACTCGGCAAGATTTAAATTTATTTTGATTTACCATAAATTGAAGTGATGAGAGAAAACATGGTGGATCGACAATTCTCAAAGAAGCTACGTGGATCTTTTCTTATCCCTCCCCCAACACACATACTGAAGACAACAAAGACTGTGCATGGCCTAATAGTTCTATGACTTTTTGCAATTCAATATAAACGCTACGTTTGTTTTACAGGTTTTCCATTGCTCGAAAAAATCATAGTTCTAGCTTCAATTGGGTTTCATTGCAGAAAAAATAACAGAATAGCAAGATGTATTTGATGCAGTGTGTTCTTAATTTGGCATTGCCTCAATATGTATTTGATGCAGTGCGTGCTTAATTTTGTGTTGCCTCCCATGACAGTAGCCTTCTTATCAAGGACTATGGGTGCTAAAAATGTTCTTGTGATTGTTGCAAATGTGACCAAAGAAGAAGACTGTAAGAGATTCATAGATGAGACTATCAATCTCTAAGGTTTTTGTAAGAGCGCTTTCTCAATTCTAAAATGTTCTTGTAGTCCTCTGTGTATATACAATGTTGGTTTAATAGAAATTAATGCAGTAATTGTGGAAACATGTCACCAATATCTTCATTGCTCTATGCTCGTGCCCCTTTGTGCCAAATCAAACCAAAGTTGGACGCTGATTTGTTTTTGAGATCTTTGGGCTTGTAGATTCTACTAAGGACTATGATTATGCTCGGGACTTTTTGGGCCATGGCTCACACACCTAGTCCACAGCCGCAAGAAACTACGTTCACAATGTTGATTATTTTGGGTATGAAAAGGGCACGGCGAGGGGCATGGTGCCACAGGATCACATGGCCATGTATAAGATAGGTTGGTCCGTCAGCATAGTAGGCTCTAATGTTTTAGATGGGATGGAGCACGCCATATCCGACTGGGTCGACGTTATGTCTTTGTCATTAACAGTGTCGAGCCAGGGGTTCCACAGGGACGCCATAGCTTTGGGAGCCTTCCTAACCGTTAGAACGACACTCTGGAATGGCTAGAAACGCATTTATTGCCAGAAAGATCTCCATTGAACCATTGTGACTGTGCCACAATGGATGGAATCATATTGATTGAGGAATTCTTGCCCATTAGAGGAATATGTTATGACATTTCTTATTTAATCCGTCGAATGCCTCACGGGGGCCACTTTTTCAAATTGAGATATTCAAGCTCATAGAGAAGTGATCGCATATTGTGCTATGTTTTTTATACCTCCCCATATATTCAATTACCTTGAGCATCCATTTTCCCACATGATCTATTTGATTACGAGTGTGCATGTCGGGCGACCTTAGTGTAGTAGATAAATCTGTAGAAGAGATCTTTATCGACCTTATGGCTGAGAAAGTCATGTCTGTAGGAATACATGCCTCGTCGACGGGAGGATTCCAAGCATTCCCCTTTACTGCATTTCGGTCTAGTAGAGCAACGATTGAGAAAATAAGTAAGCACCACGACAATCTGGCGAATGCAAAGCAGATCCTGTCGGGCTTGCCCTACTACATTCCACCTCTGGCTGGCATGGTTAGTCATGACAACGTCCTGCGTGAATTCAAGTACACACTCATCATGGCGTACCTTTCGAAGGGGATACGCATAGTTGGACCATAGTTAGGATTGATCCTAGCCCTCAAGATAAGTGACTTTAACCTGGGAGTCTGAAAGAATTATGCGATGCTCGCACCTTATCAGTATCTGAAAAAGACGATTGGGAAGAAGCCCAAGATAGTTCCCCAACCATGGATCAAGGAGATCGCGAGGTCAATGATCCTAAATGTCATGAAGATTCCCCACTTTGGTAGACATCAGGAGGTTAACACATGCGTTAAACTCCTCCTGTCGTGCTACCATGGAGGCTATATCTAGTTATATAGATGTGTGACTATGGATCCAGCGTTGATAAACCTGATCACTAGATTGGGCATGCAGGGACCAGATCCTCATCAATTCTACCTAGGAAAGACATCAGATCGCTCCTTGGCATAGCGAATCAAGGAGGCATATGGAAATGTGGAAAAGGGGAAGCAAGGCTAAAAGGTAGCCTCCATCCAGGATGGTGCAGTGTGCCTATATTGTCAGCTGATAGTGGGAAATGTCATCAGGAAGAACCGTCCTACACAGGTCACGAGATTCATCATCGACCTCATAGGGAAGTGCATCGAAGGGATGCAGGTGAATTGGGTGAGCTACCTCGTCAATGAGTTGGAGAAGGAATGTCGCAAAGCAAAGGACCAAGGCTACAAGTTTCACTTTAGTTGGTTGTTGATCTTAATTTCATTTGTCGCTTGGGAGATGCCAGAGGGAGCGACATTCTCGGAAGTTGAGCCATCAAAGCCATTGTCCATGAGGCTCACCACCTTATGGTATACAAGTGATATGGAAAAGCAGTGGAAATAAAATGTGGTGTTCCATGCATACTACCTACATCTCACGTGCGCCATTGAGTCATTCCCCCGAATGACCCCCGAACAACTTTCATACGTACAGGCCACTAGCGAAGTTCTACATAGACTGCCACTTCATCTACATCACTGCGCACAAGGATGAAAGAAAGGAGGAGATGCACTCCTACTACAAATTGATTGATGACGACATGAAAGAGATAACCAAGGAATGGCCAGCTGAATTCCTTGTACCAGTTAAAGATACAGAGATCTCCAACCTTGACATCATCGAAAGCCCTTTGGTCACCCGGACTGAGTATGACAGACAAAGAAACACAAAGAAAAGAATAAAAAGGATGAAGTGCAGGACATACACAATGAGGAAAAGAAAAGTGCATCAGAGGAAACTGCGTCTGACTCACTTGCAGGAGGAGGAGGCGATGAAGTAAACCAAGAGCAGGAAGGGGAAGAAGACAAGAAATAAAAGGGTGAAGTTACATCGCCAAAGGATCCCCTTACAGAGGCAGAGACATCAAATAAAATGAAGGTTTCTCCATAGAAACCCTCAGCACGGAAGAAATCCCAAGCCAATAAGCCTCAGTCATAGAACGTGCTCACAATGGATGATGTCCACCTCATCATCGCAGTTATAGAAGATTCTTCCAAGGATATCTTACAGCGACATGAATAAAAGAAGGAAACAATTTATGATAGAATCGATGAAGATTTGAAGGGGATACAAAAAGCTATCTATTCAAGCCACGCAGTGTCTACTGTGTCATCGTCATCAGAAGGTGCATAATTCGGGGATGAGCCCACCCAATTGCAAAGGATAGTAGATGCGACAAAGGCTTACCTTTTCCGAGTCCAATAAGAAAAGGAATAGACCACAAAGGCCTTGAAGCAAGAAAAGGAGGAGGCCTTAGAGCAACTTTGGGTTGCGTATCTAGAGAAGGATGACATAAGAGAAAAATTCGACGAGGACATAGAGAAAATCTAGAAGGAGAAAGACCAGTTTCTCACAGAGCAAATTGGGATTAGAGAGGCAGTGACTAAAGCATTTCGCTACGTGTCAGGCTTGGAACAGATGGAAGAAGAGACAGTCAAGAGCCAAGTGGGGAAGGTCATTGAAGCTATTTAGTAGCTCCAAGCAAGAGTAACAGAGCTAGAACTTCAAGCAGTGTCGAGCACTCTGCAAGAAGTGAGAGACTAGAGGGAAGAAACTGTCAGGAGCACAGTAGGAAGAATCAGGGTGTTGGCCTCAGAATGCAATCAACTAAGCGACTGAAGTGTGCAGACCTATGAGCGCCTTGCAGAAGAACTAGAACTGAGAGAATTGGAGGCACAACTCCAGGAGATGAAGCAATAGGCGTCGACTATGCAAGCATAATTGAAGTTGCTTACTACAGTAGAAAAGATGAAGAGGTCATAGGAGCAACGCGCATTTCAGCAACAGGTCACGGCCATCCAGAGCAGAGTTATTGAGGTGAAACAGAGACTCCAGTCGATGCAAGATGAAGCCTGCACACTTTTTGAAGAGATTGAGGAACGCGGCTCACAGTTGGAACAGGTGGTCACCACAGTGGAACAGTGCCTGGAAGATCCTGTCACTAAGAAAGTCATTCAAGAGTTCATCGACTAGGAGGCTCTGGCGAAGCAGTAAATTGAGGCATCTCGAACTAAGCTCGAGGCCTTTGAAGTAGTGTTTCCTAGATCAGAGTGACTCAGGATGAGTCACAGGTGAGTGTTGGGGGCTTGTTGGCCCTCGACCAAGTTTTGCGAAAACCTTGGTTGTATTTGACCATTTTTTTGGGACTTTGACAGGCTGGTTGAAAACAGAGCACCTAGGCGAAGAGGAGATCGTGGGATCTCACCCATTTGTGGGATTTTTGGGGCTTCTAGGGTTTATGTAACAGGTATGGTATGTCGGCCCATGGGTTTACACATGCTTAGGCCACCTTTTGTAATATATAAATAAGCAGATAGGCGATGTAAGTAGAGGAGAGGGAAAATGGGCTTAGTGCATTATTAGAGTATGTTAAGACTTGCAGAGCCAAGTGCAAGTGATTGTAAGTGCTTTGTGCACACACTGTTTAAGGCTTTGTGCTTTGACCTAATTTGGGGAAGGAGGATATGGCGAGGTGCATGCAGATCTCCTATCCTATGCGAAGTTGGCTTTGTGTCTTGGTGCATGTAAGAATATTGGAAGAGACTAATAGAGAAGAAGAAGATTTGGTGGACGTAGCCCCACACTGGGGTGAACCACATATATCCTGTGTTGATGTCCTTTGTGCAATATTATTTATGTTGTTTATGTATTTATTTGCTTAATCTTGATGCATGATAGGTAGATCCATTGATGCTTAGTATATGAATGAATGTTAGATCTGCTCTGATACTATGTGCTAATTTATTAGATGTGCTTAAGCTTGATTACTACTACGCAGATCTATCATAAGGGTTTGACCTGCCATGTGAATAAGGGTTAAGGGATAATGAATTTTATTGGCTAAGTGCTTTGTTAAGTATTGTGATCACAGATCTGTGTCCCAGCTAGGTTGTAGACACTTGAATCCTACAACCCCCCTACCTCTACCTTGGGTGAGACTTCATCTGCTTCGCAGATATTGCCGAAAATACCGGTAGATAGGGTTTTGTTGGTGCGTTGTTGAAGCGTTGAACCCTAGATCTACCCCTGTACCAACAATGAATTTAGAACAAAATAACAAATACGAGATGGAATTAGTCTATCCAGTGCATTCATAAAAAGGAGTAGCCTATACTTACATAAGTGATTCATATATATAATATTCTAAAATAGATAATTATTAATTAGGAAATTTAGTGAACATTAATTTCTAATGCAAGTGTAAAAATTTGCATCTTGAGTTTCTCACTTAATGTTATTATAAGTTTAGATAGTCACATTTATATATTTATAAATTATTCTCATTGATCATTTTTACTAAACTTTATCCATTTAAATTGTAAAAAAATGTGAACCTATAATAAAGGTAATGAATAAGTATTGTTATTTTAAATTTGGATATTCATGGATTGTTTCCATTAACCACTCTTACTAACTTTATCCATTTGATGGTCTATTTTGGGTGCATGACAAATATCTAGGGATGGAAATTATAAAGAGGGTAATGAATAAATGAATTCATAATAA